>QTSX02002341.1:0-74675 GCA_014839935.2 Entomophthora muscae | reverse complement strand
GATGTTGACCAATTTTGATGGAAACAAATGAAAAAGCAGTGAGGATTCCCTATATGATCCTGCCATTGAGTCCACGCTAGTCTGATGCCTAACAAGTTTGTCCAATGATGTAATGTTTATCTCCTACTACAAGTTATCAATTGCCTTTGACAAGTTTGGTGAGCAAGGAAAAGCCTCCACCAAAAATGGAAGAAAGAAGTTCAAACAGGGGACTTTCATTGATGTGTTCTTGGCTGTTTTGACAAAGGGTTTTGTCTATTATTAGAAAAACCCTGATTACACCAATGGCTATGAGTATAGCCATATCCTCAGTTAATTTCTGGACTCCTTGGATAGATTCAATGCATCCTATCAGGTTTTCTTGAGCCACCAGATAAAGGGTAGCTCCACCACCTTCAAGACAATCCAGGGACGTGGGCATCAGGCCTCAGTCTACCCTGCTGGTCACGCTGACATCCATCTGGAAGATGTTGTGTTCTTTAATTTTAGTGACACTGTCCAGCAGCGCTGCCTCCAGGTTTTCAATGACCTTTATCTCTGAGTCCTGGACCACAAGTCTCTGTTTGGCTGCCAAATAGTGTCTGACTTGTTTGCGCAAATGGTTTTCCATGTGAACATGGGCAAGCAATCACAGAAAGACATGTTCCTCCCACCCTGTGCCACACCTGTCTACCAGCCAATCAAACTAATGACAGAAAAAGAATATTACAAGTGGCATATGGCAGCCATCACAATAAATTCAATTAGGTCAACCCTGCCCGCACCACCCCTCTGTCACAGTAGTATTCATAATGCCTGTCATTACCTGTCCTAATTACAAAGCTTGGAAGTTGGATAAACCATTATCCAAGTTAGCTGAATTGACAGGTTTAAACCAAACTGTTGAGTGGAGATGGGTTACTGCAGCTCTGGTTTGTCAACTGGATTTGATTACCATGTGCAAGTTGACACTGATAAATAGACATAATCTGAGAGTCACTCAATACAGCCTCATTTATCAGAATGGTTGACAGAAATTAGTCACTCAAGGGTTTTTTTTGTACTGGACAAAGTAAGCTTTAGATGATTTAGACAGAATAGAAGACATGAATCCAGGTGATATTGCTTGGTCAAAATTTTAGTACATATTGAAATTATTTTGCAGTTCAACTCTTAAGAGTTGAGTCCTCCCTAAATTATTTAATAGAACCAAATATTCCTCTGGTCTAACTTTTATTTGAAAGATGCATCCCATAGTAGGTCTACTCTGCTACATTCTGTATAACTTGATCTTAAGTCAAATTATTACCAGAAGATGGGGGCCTGCCTTGGGTACTTTGCTGTCAGTGCCTCATAATGTTACCCCAATGTCCCAGAATCTTGGTGTCTTTATTTCTGAATCTGAAGCAGAGACAGTCATATATTCTCAATGCCCAGAGTTTTATGCTGAAGATACTTTAATCCTTTCTTAGGCCATCTATCAAGGACTCTTTTGGTTGGGTTTAATCATCTTGTGAACCCCAGTGTATCCTTTGAAAATTTTACAAAACATTACTTGAAGCTTTGTTGGTGGTTAATAATCAACTCTATGTAGATTTGGATGGTAATTCCCCACCACATGGAGACTGCCTCTTATTATCCGTCAATTTATGTCACACCCTCATCAATCAGTCCCTCCCATTCAATCCCAGACCTCTCAGGCCAGCACCACCTCAACACCCTCTCTTCCACAATATTATGCCTAATAATCATCACTCTTCCCCTCTCACATAAACTTCCTACTGCCCAACTTATATATTTATATTATCTTTATCTTGAATTTCAATTTTTATTATCTCTTTGTTTATAGTTAGTTTTATTCTTTATCTTCAGCTTATTTCTATAAAATCATATGTTTACTATGCTGTGTATTTAGATCCAGAAATTAGTTATTTTCAGCTCTTTACACAGCCCCTTGTGAAAATATTGACAAAAATTTGATTATCAGCTAAATTTAAATTAGAAAATTATAAGTTTATTGTGTTTAGAGAAAGTTGTTGCTGACTAAATTCAAAACCTTAATGATAAAATTTAAGCCAATCATGAGCCAAGTTGTTGGTGGACTAGTGCTCAATCAGCAGCTGATTGAGCACTAGTCCATCAACAACTTGCCACAGCGGCAATGGCACACAATTTTAAACATTCAGCCAATCATATTAATTAGCAAACATGCATCAAAGAATTATTGAATGTCTCTTTATATCAAAACAATCACTTTCATAATTGGCTCCTGATTGGCTTAAAGTTTATCATTAAGGTTTGGAATTTGATCAGCAACAACTTTCTCTAAACACAATAAACTTATAACTTTCTAATTTAAATTTAGCTGATCACCAAATTGTTGTTAATATTTTCACAAGAGGCTGTATAAAGAGCTAAAAGAATACAGCAATTATGGAAGCAATGCAAAAAAAAGCAAACAATGTATATTGAGATAAGTGTAAACATATACACAATGGGTAAAAAGATGGCATATTTTAGTAAATGGGAAAACAAACAGGGATAAACAAAGAGGTAATATTATCAGAATAACACAGAGTTTATTAGAGTGAAAGATATAAAAATGAAAAGGTTAATAAAAAATCATATGATAGAATTGGAGAAGCTTATGAAAGATCTGGTCTTTTGATTGCAAAGATCAAAGACATTGATCAAATAGTTTAAAGCAAGGGTCAAGTCTGCTGTCCTCACAGGGGAAAAAATTGAAAAGGTGTCAGCAAAGGCCCTAATGACCAAAATGCCCAACATGTCAGAGAAGACAATCAAGCGTCTTCTAAATGTCCAGATCACAGTTTTAGAATGCCTCAAGTGAAAGTCCTTTTCCCTTCCTGCACCGTCTGTCTGGGTTTATGACCCTGAGATGTATGCACATCTCAAGCCAACAAAGAGGGTCTGGACAGAGTATACAAAATTTCCCACATAACTGGTTGCTCCAAGGATGGCTAAGCCTGCAGAGGCTGCCAGCAAGGAGGACACCAAAGAAGGTAATCTAAAATAAAAAATTATAAAAATTCTTAAATTCTTACCTGTTTTTTTAGATATTATCAATGATGTAATATGTCAGGTCCTAGTCCCCTTTGTCCCTATCATGTTCTATGTCAACTATGCTACTAATATGGCTAATGTGAGATTAGGCTGATTGACCACAAATGATCAGGCTAATCATTGCACACAGATCTTAATCAGTTACACACCATATTATCACTTGGTTATCATTTAATCAAGTTTAGTAATTATACACTGTATAATCATTATTTTATTATAATAGATATGGCAGTTACACGCTGTGTAATTGTTAGTTCATTATAATAGATGTTGCAATTATACACTGTATTATCACTGATCATCATTCCAATATGTACTGATTACACGCCGTATATTACTTGCTTTATTATAATTGTGTAACAATTATACGCCGGATAAACGTTAGACAACATAGTGTTATCATTGATTCTACCTGTATAACCTAAAGATCATCTATCACTCACCTCCCAATCCACTCTACTGGACGTGGTATCAACCCAGCCCCACACTGCCTGATGGGCTTTTATGCTCATATCAAATAAGTGGTATGCAAAAGATCAGGAATACCTAGTTTGGGTCAGAGCTACATGGCGTATAATTGGGTTTCTTATTGGTTTGGGTCAGCATTACACAGCGGATAATTCACAGGTTAATACTGGATTGATCTGCTATTATATGCATATATCCCTATTTGACCCATTGTATTAATAAGCAGGGACTCACCAGCCAGAAAAGGATCACTGATTAAGCCCTACAAATGGAATACTGAATTCCACCTTCCAATGTTGGAAGACAGATTAAGGACCATTTATAAGCGTCAACTAAATACAGTGTGTTTCCCAGCACAATAATAGGCGCATAAGATACAGCCAATCAACAAATGACAGTAGGCTAGCTCAAGAAGAGCGTAGGCTGTAGCTGAAGTGCCATGTACGCCTTCAAAAGCCAGTAGCAACACATGTGCCAAGGACAGTCAATCAGGATAGACGCAGCCAGCAAAGATGGACCCATTGCAAAGGTAGCCACTGAGAACTGTCTGAAAGGACAAGAACAAGGGTTGTTGCAGTATATATTAATACAGACACCTGAAAGGATGACAACAAGTTCTTAGTTACACCTGGATAGATTGCAGCCGCTGGCTGATTGTACTCCAGTTTCAATAAACATAATTATCTTCAAAGTTCTATTCTATTGTAGTCTGTAGTGCTCTTGCATAGGATTAGGTAGAGTACATTGGCAAGGCTAACATCTATATGTAGCTTTGAACATACCAGCAATAACACAAGTTGCTCAACAGCTAAGTTACTGGCCCTGTTGTCTCCTGCTGTGTACAAGCTCAAGGATATAATAAACAGTTCCTTCCTGATGTCTAGGGAGGCGTTGGCCAGGCTGATACACAACAAGGGGGCATCTGAGTGGGCAGTTACTGCCTACAAGGATGCCCTTTTGACCCAGTGGCCCTCAGTAGAGGTTACTGTATAAACTCCATATAGCTTGTTTAGAACAGCCTGGAGACGCTCCCATTCAAGAACATACCAGAGATGAGCTGGGCCCATGCGGCTGCTTGCTTCTGCTTCCTAGTAGAGCACACGCTCCTGTAACTACTTGAGAACTTTGGGTGCACAGTGAGTAAATTGGCTGTTGAAGATGCAACAGCTTTCAACAAGGTAAAATCCTTCTGGCAGACTTCAAGCTGGCCTGGAGCACCAACAAGACGGGGATCTCTTTGGCAATAGAGCTTATCTTTGCTAAGACCAAGTACAAGAAGAAAATTAGTGCTGTGTATAATAAAATCTGTGAGTTCACTAAAGCCTTTGCTGAGCAAAGGCTTCACCTTGTTGTTTACCTGGGGTTCCTGTTATACTTTAGGATGTGTACCGGTGTAGAGGACCTGGACAGGGTCCTTCTCAGGATCAACAAGGCCAGGCTCTCCCTGGATGGGAAGAAGGTCACTCCAGGATATGACTCAGTGGACCACATAATTCAGGATGCCTTGGTTCTGGCTGGGATCTACAGGTCTGCAGTCCCACCTGAAAAGCTGCTACTACACTCTCACCTTACAATCCCCCCCTTTTGCCAGCCGCTGGTAATATTCTAATCAAGGTGTATAACTGTTTCCAGTGTGGTAGTGGAGGTTGTGCACCACCTGTCATAAGTGACAAACTCCTATTGACCATGTTTACTGGGAAACCTCAACTACAAGATTCAAAACCTGACACCCTGAGGGCCGCCAGCCTGCAGATTTTTGGGCAGGAACCAGAACAGGATTTAACTTCAGAAAATCTTTTAAAGCTTGACAAGTCAAAATCACCCTAGAGGAAATCCTAATCTACAACCCTGAGGCAAGAACTAGAGAGACCAAGACTGTTTACAGGGAAGGCCACAAAATCACTATACCTCCCCTGTTATTCCGCAACAAGTACAATCACCTGCCCGCATATTTGGTCCTAATGACTCCGCCTCTCACCCTGCGGCCAAACTGCCTGCAAGAACCTGGTGCTGCCAATGAATCCACTTCCACTCAGATATTTGGAGTGATGTACATCACTCTTACCAGCTTGATAGATTCTATGGTACCTGCCAGCGGACCTTGGGCTCTCCTGGGAAAATCATTATCTTATATTGTAAATTTGGCCCCAATCTTGTGGTGGGCCCTCCCTGACGGGCCCGTGGGCTGTCCGCCCGCAAGTTCCCAGGAACCCACCCACAGGCTGGATCCCTGACACCACCTCCATTGCCAGGTGGGTACATACAGAAGAACTCATTATAGGCACAATTAAAAGAATTTCTTTCCCTCAAATATGATTCTACAATTTTAATTATTTACTTTTTAAAATAATAAATTTTTTAACCCTATTTTTGAAAACAATTTTTACAAAAAAATCCTAGAGAAGGTTTTCATAAAAGCATAATAATATCTGTTAATAAAATTCACATCTAACTTCAGCGCTTTTATTTCTCTAGCTTTATTTTTATATGTATTTGAAAGAAGTGACATTTCTATATAATTATAATATTGTGATATTACCTATTTGAGATAGCCATCACACAATATAATAGATATAATTAATTTAAAACATGAAAATTAAATCTCTGTGTCAATGGTGCCACTGTATGGGATTGCGGGCTTAGAGTCATATAAATATAAAATAACAATATATAAATTAAAAAAATAATTAAAGAATATAAAAAAATTCAGAATATACACACCCTTTAGTTGATTGGCTCCTTGGCTAGGAACACAGGGAAAAAATCAGTGTGGCCATAAATTTGACCACAGTCTCTGCTGGAAGAGTGTGGATCCCAGTCTGCAACAAATCAAAGAGGTCCTTGGTCCCAGTTGGCGTCCTTTGCTTGACAATTTTCTTGAGCCACCCAAAGACTTCCTCAATGGGATTTAGGAAGGGCAAATAGGCAGGGAGGAAGAGAAGGCGCAAATTTTCTGTGGCCAATTGCTGGTGGCCCACTGCAATGCTGGTGTCAATCATTGGGAATTCCTTGAGAATATCAGCCACCTTATGGAGACCAACGTTGTGCAGCAAAAATTACATTGATGAAGCCCAAGCTTGTGCGCCTCAGGTGCTCCTGGACCAATTGGAGGAATAACAAGAAGGTCCTACTGTTATGAGATCTCATGATCATTTGGTATATATCAATTCCCTTTGGACCAAGGAGAGTCATCATTGAATAGGTTGTAGTGTGGACAGCAGCACACCAAGCTACCCCGTCATTGGAGCCTTTGGGGACATAGCCATAGGCATTTTGTATAGACAAGGCAAATGATGATTCATCAATGTAATAGAATTTGGCCATCTCCTTGGCTTTGAGAGAAGTGTACACCTCTGCATATTTTTTCCGTATATTAATGTTGGAAGAGCTGTTTTGGTTGTATGGAGATACCCCAAGTTTTTCCCACAAAAACTGCAGACCCTTGACCACATGGTAGTAAAAGGGAGTTGACGCATTGACCCCAAAGTAGAATTGATCATTGGCTTAATATTTTCTAGTTGAAGATGACAGTCTTGGTTAATCCACTGGTGGATTGCCCATTTGTGCTCCTTGGTGAGCATGTTAGAAGCACACAAGGATTTCTCTGTGGCAACAAATCGTCCAGTATCAATGTACTTGTTGAATACCTTGTTGGCATATTTTGTGATCCATCTCAACAAGGGCTGTGGATATCTTGTAGTTCTCAGATTCCTGCAGAAGCCTCAGAAGGATGATGATCTTGATTTCAGGAATGAGCTTCTGGGCAGCCTTGATGGGTTCAGTTGAACTGAAATCCTGCTCAGGGACTGGCACACAAGGCATGGGCACTTTGTTATAGAAGGCTGCAACTTTTTTAACACCAACTTCTACTCTGTGGTTCTATAAAACTCAGGCTTGTTATTGTCTTCCTGGTTATTATCACTGATTTAGGGCTCATATTAGGAGTCGAGAACAGGGTTAACCTTCTCCATCATGGCTGACGGGACCAACTCTTGCTGGTAGACAACGTCAAACACATACAAAGTAAGTTCATACCTCCTTGTTTCTAACCATTTTTATTGTGGTGACCTTGGTGGGCTTCCGGGTCAGCTTGGGGACCCAAGGGTTGATGCTCCTCACTCTAGCAGCTTGTGCTCCTTGAGCCAGCTGTGTCAGTGCAATGTCACTATTGAATTCTCCTATCCTGTCTCCTTCCTTAGTAGGCACTTGTGTTGTGCTAACTCTGTTCTTTGACCTGCAGGGGCAACCACAACTGCGGCGCACAATGGGTACATTGTTACTCTGCTGTTGTGTCCCTTCCATTTTGAGAATTTCATATAATACCAAATAAATTTCAATTAAGTTACTCCCTAATTTTAATTTTTGTATTTTATCTGAATATGGATATTTAATTAGAGTTTTCCTCACCCAACATCCTGATTATGGATTTTTTCTTGCTATTGGTTGTTTTTGGTTTTACAACACCCATTTTAGAAGGCAACAGTCAGCATTTAAACTTTCTGCATGTCAACTGTTTTCATGTTGATTTTCAAAATTAATTTTATACCCAAGTCAACACATTATAAAAAGTCTAGATAAAATTCATTATCATGTAGCCTACTGGAAGTTGACATTTTTTTACCAAGCAAAAAACCAAATGCTGAACATTTTACCTAGTAAAAATTAAGCTCCAAATAGTTTTTATGATATTATGCCCATGTGGAATCCAAAAATAAAACAAAAAATAATGCAAAATTATTAAAAAACAATAATATTATACTTCAAAAATAATTTACTATGGAATTAACTGTTTTCACTAGAAAATTATTTTATTTATGTTGTCTATATACTTCTGGGAAGTATAATAAACAAGATAAAGAGGAAATTTAAGAAGAGAATGATACTTTATTGGATATGAATATAGGAATATATATAGTATCATAGAAAGCCACATACTGTCCATGCATGTCATGGAAGTCATGGGGCTTATCTGAGTAATGTTCTTCTTAAGTAACAAGGCTTATTCAAGTTGTGTTCTGTTTAAGATCTGGATTATTTGATCCCTGTAATAGATGGCCAAATGATAGTAGTGTCACCAACTCAATGGCTGGTTGGTGCACCATTTGTTGACTCATTTGGTGAGCTGCTTGGGGCGTTAATTCCCCAAGAGGGAGTAATCAAAAATGTTGCAACATCTCCCCTGGGGTGCTGGAAGGCAGAGCCTTTGGAATTTTCTTAAGAGTGTCAGGGATACGAGCTTGGTATTGGTCCAGCTTGGCGTTGGGAACAGGGAGTCTGGAATTGCGCTGGGCTGTTCTTGCTTTATATAGACAGAGTTGGTCATGATGCATACATTTAAATTCAGTTTGAGCGCCGATTCCTTTGATGAGGTAGGTATTGTTGGGTTTGTCCTCCATGATGATGCCTGGCCCACATAACCCTGGTTTCAAATTGTGCTGATTGTGGTTGAAAACCCAGATTTTGTCCCTGACTTGGAATCTTTCTTGTTGTAGTGGGATTGCCTCTCTATCAACCCTTTTTTGTTCAATGTCTTGCTAGTCTTTCCTAGCACGCTGCACGTTGGAATTATTGTCATCTGGCACCTTTTTTTGGAAGAGTTAACTGTGGTCCTGCGGTTGTACTAACAAGGGCAGGCTTTTGCCCATAGACAAGTTTGTACGGGCTTTTGCTTGTGTTGCGGTTGACTTGTGTTCTGTATATCATGAGTGCTGTTGGCAGCATGTCAACCCAGGCTTTTGGATTGTTAGCAGACAACTTACTTAGAGCTTCCACTAGCAAGCTGTTTAGTTGTTCTACTTGTCCATTTGCTTGCAGGTGATACAGGCTGGCTGTGATGTATCTTATTCTGTTTTTGGCAAGGTAGATATTGGTGAAATGGCCTTAAGTTTGGTGCCTTTGTCTGTAATCAGGAGGTCAGGTTTCCCAAACTTGGCTATGATCTATTTTCCAATGAATTGTCTCACATCATTGCCTTTGTGTTCTTTGGTGGCTTGCGCCACAGGCCACCTTATTGCATAGTCAATAGCTGTTATGGTGTACTTTTTGTCTTTGTTTTTTCCAGGCATTGGTCCCATAATATCCAGTGACCACACCTTGAAGGGTTGTGTGATGGATACAGGTACTACTGACTTGGGCAGTGCCTTGGTTTGGGCGTACTTCTCACAGACTTTGCATTGTTCCAGTACCTCTTTGATACCATCTAGCATGTTAGGCCACCAGTAGTGTGTCTTGAGATATTTTTGCAAGTTTCTGCTACAGGTGTGTCCCAGGTCTTTGTGGTATCAGAGGATTTTGTCAATCTTTTGCATTTACGGGACGTAAGGTATGGTGTTGCCATTTGGAAGTATGTGGTGTAGTGTACCATATACATTTTTGAACAGATGTTTGTTCTTAAGGACTTTCTCTTGGATGTCCATTGGTGTGCCAGGTGGGAACTCTTCTTGGAGATTCCCCATGACCAACATTGGCCAATCAGGGTCCCCATCAGCGCATAGAACATGTTTACTGTATAGTCTTGAAAGGGTGTTTGCGGTAAGAATTTCCTTGCCTGGTTTGTATTTTATTTTCATTGGATATCTCTGTATGAGGCTCATCCATTTGGCTTGTCTTCTTTAAAAATGCTGTTGTGTCTTGAAGAATATTAATTATTTATGATCAGTGAGGACCTTGAACACTTGGGCCCCTTCTAGATAACATCTCCATTTCATGAGGCAGTGCACAATAGCTACCAGCTCCTTATTATGCATGGGGTATCTTTGTTTTCTGTCAGATAGTTTCCTTGACTTATACGCCACAGGGAGGAAGGTTTTTTATGCTGTCTGGATACAGAGTATCCCTCCTATGGCTTAGTCAGATGCATTGGTTTATAACTCGTATATTCTTTCACAATTTTGATATTGGAGGATAGGGGTGGTGACCATACATCCTTTTTGTTAGCAGAAGTGTTGGTCTTGTGGAGGTGTCCACACAAACTTGGTTATTTTGCCTGTAATGGCTGACAGGGGGAAGTCAGAGCACCCCAGCCAGGGATGAATCTTTTAACGTAAGCTACCATGCCTAGGAAGGTACAGAGTTTGCTTTTATTTCTGGGGGCTGGCATTTTGATTATGGCATGTATCTTTTCTGGATCTGGTTTGATTCTGTCCTTGCTGATAATGTGACCAGGGAATGGGAGTTTGCACAAGAAGAAATCACAGTTTGATGGTTTGATAATGAGTTGGTTTCCTTTTAGGGTGCAAAGGACCAGGAAGATGTCTTCCCAGTGTTGCTTTAAGATTGGGCTGTAGATGGTTATGTTGTCCAGGTAGATGATGGCTTGTTTTTTGATGTTTTATTTGACAACCTCATTCATGAAAGTCACAAAGGTGCTGGGGGCGTTTGTCATATCAAAATTGAGGACAACACATTCAAAGGACCTGTAATTGGTTCTGAACACAGTCTTTGGGATATCTTCAGGCTTTACAAAAATTTGGTGATAGCCTGCTGTCAAGTCAATTTTTGTGAAGATTTGGGACCCCCAGGGCGCCAAAAAGGTTATCAATCAGGGGCAGGGGATACCTGTTCTTAATAGTGACCTTGTTGAGCACTCTGTAGTCTGTGACTAGGCAGAGCCCTCTGTCTTTCTTTGCTACAAATAAGACAGCGGCAACAAAAGGCAATTTTGAGGGTTTAATGAGGCCCTTTCTCTAAGAGCTTTGTCCAGATAGGCTTTCAAAGTATTGTCTTCTTGGGGGCATGATGCAATAGATAGGTTGTGCTTTTGGTACACTTCCCTTGAGGTTGATTTTGTGCTGTATGCCACAGTTGGGTGGTAATCCTGGTAAGGTTTCTTGGAAGATGGCAGGGAATTCACTTACCAGCTGATCTTGGATGTGGTCTTTTTCACATCTGGCTTCTGTATTTTTGAAATGTATAACCTCATATGTGCAGGTGTTCCAATTGATTTTTCTGGGGTCAGTTTCCTCTTCTGTCTCCATGATCTTAAAAAACACGTGGTCTCTCATAAGTGTGTCAAGATGAGTTGGGTAGACATGGTGGTGCACCTTGCCTTGTTGTATGGTGAGGGTATCACTATCCCAGTCAACATGAGGTTTGGTCTTTCTCATCCAATCCAAGCCAAGTATAACATTGTATTTGGGGATTGGTATGATAGTGCCACTGAGTGTAGTTTGTACGTCTCCAATTTGAGCGCAGAAAGGTTTTGCTTCTTTGGTGACTGGTGTGCTCCTATTGTCTTCCATGATAACTCTTTTGATGTTACTTCAGACTGTGGGAAGTTTCATGAGGTTGGGAAATTTCTTGTCAATAAAAGATTGGTCTGCTCCAGTGTTGAACAATGCTGTACCTTGATACCTGCAAAACCAGAAAGGGTAATTGAGGGGTTTATTTCCAGTTTGGGCGGCAAGCAGTAGAGGATTGCTGGAGGGGACTTGGATCATTATAATTGAATCCACATATTGGTCTCTGTACAAGTCTTGTGAAGTGGTGGAGGGCAGCTTACCCAAGCACTCCTCTGAGCTTTTCCCTCCTTGTTGGTGTCTTCAGTACTTGCTTGATTAGCCTGAGCAGTGCAACTCCTGTTGCAAGGATGGTTATTATTGGCTCAGTTGTTCTGCTTATTAGGGCAAGGGTCCTTCTTGGCTGTAGGGCTCTCCTTGCGCTTGTTAGTTGCATGTAGATTGTCAGACTTTTGAGCTGTGTGTTATTCTTCCAATAATACATCTTCAAGGTTCTTGCAGCAGGTCATGTCAAATTGACGTCTAATGTGTGTGGGGAGGCCATTGTAGAATTCTAGACATGGCCCGGGTTTGTCAAAGTTGATGGTGTTGGGGGCCCAGTCATGTAGGATTTTGTACACTGCAATGTAGTCCTCAATGGTTCCTGTCATTTTGAAGGTTCTGAGTTCTGTCATGATCACTATGTTGGAGTCTTCCATGGAGAACTTTTTGAGGAAGGCAGCTTTAAACATTTCCCAGTTTTCTTTTTGGTCAGGGTGTTGGTCTAGCCATTTTCTTACAAAGTGTGAGGCAGTTTCTGTGACTCAGAGGGCAACTTTGTTGGTACAGAGTCTACAGGGGTAGTACACTTGTGTGGATTTGCTTTGGGTGCTGTTGATCCAGAGGGTGCATTTTTGCAGCGTAGTCCTGAAAAGGCGCCAATTTCAGCGGTGCATAAGACGTTGAAACACGATATTGGGTATCTCAGGTTGCATAGGCGCTGTTGTGGTTGGCGTGGTGGGCAACAGTCTGCAGGCTTTGAGAGTGTTGTACTGATTGGTGGGCACAAAGACGTTGTTGTAGATGGCTTAAGGCCTGCAGGAATGTCTTGTCCTACTTTGTAATCTCTCCAGCCGTTAGGGAGTGCCATTGCTTGGGTTCTTTTATTGGGAGGAATTTTTCCTTTGAGTTGGGTAGGTGTGGATAACCTACCTGTGCTACCACTGTCAAGTTTATACTTCTGGGAATTATAATAAACAAGATAAAGGGAAAAATTAAGAAGAGAATGATACTTTATTGTATATGAATATAGGATAATATATAGTATCATGGAAGCCACATACTGACCATGTACATCATGGAGGTCATGGGGCTTATCTGAGTAATTTTCATCTTAGGTCATGAGGCTTATTCAAGCTGTGTTATGTTTAGGATCTGGATTATTTGATCCCTGTAATAGATGGCCAAATAATAGTAGTGTCACCAACTCAATGGCTGGTTGGTGCACCATTTGTTGACTCATTTAGTGAGCTGCTTGGGGTGTTAATTCCCCAAGAGGGAGTAATCAAAGATGTTGAAACATTTACCATATAAAAAGTTCTTAAATTACTTTTAAAAAAAGCTTGATAAAAATAAATTTTATCAAATAAAAAATAAAGATAGATACTTATTTTAAGAATAGTTGATATAACAGCAATCCAAAATTGCATATACTTTAGTACTAAAACAACTATTTAAGCTAGATAATCCAGGCTTTAGCATAAAAATCTTTTATAAAAACTATTAATTCTTTTGAACATTTTAATTTAAAAAATCTTGTTAATTAATATTGTTGAGGAGCTGGATGTACAGGTATTCTGGTAATTGTCAGCACACTTAACATCCAGTCATTGCCTGGTTTGGTGCCAATCCAATATTCAGTTCAACATTCCAAGAATGGCAACAAACCAACATCACATGACTTGTCCAGGCATCCAGCAACTTGAATACAACTGGCACATGGCCTCCCCTATAGTTGATTCAACTTAAGTCCCTGCCACAGCGCAGGCTATATAAGTCTAAAGTGTTATCCAATAAAATATACTTATCTTCTTCTTAAACCCATATTTGAAGCTTCCCCAAAAGTTGCTCCTTATAAATATTATTAGTTTTGGACTTAAAATTATATAATAAAATACCAGAAAGAGCCAGAAATGTTTATTATAAACTAAGTCAAAGGTTTGTTGAAAGAGAGTACAGTAGCAATCTTTCCTATCTGCTCTCCAAGTTCAGATAGCTTGTACTTATCCTTGATAGTTTTCTTTATCTGCTCTTTTTAAATGCTATCCTTGCACTGTTTTATCTTCTTTGAAGCCCTTACTTCCACATCCCAAAAGGAGGAGACAGTCTTCTATTGTTCAGCCTTAAGATGCTCAAAGAAGATGTTGTATCTGGGACTCACACCAAAGGGGGACTTATGATGTTTATGCCAGTTTTTCAGGCCCAATGCTGTCTTCATTTGATCCTTGAGAACAACCTGATAGCAATTCCAGCTTGCCTTTGCTACTGGCTTGCCCCTGCAGCTGACCACCTTTCTCCCCAACCACTGTAGCTCATAGTAGTCAAAGAAGGGTTGCAACTCAGCTTCATGGCTCAAGGCATAAGGGTCTTTACAGAGAAGCGCAAATCCTTGCCCAACATGATCAGGCTTGATAAATGCAATAGCAACATGATTGTGGATCAGAAACTTGAATTTACCAGTTGTATCATGTCATGTGAGAGAGCTGAGGAGGGTCTTTCCCTTAAGGCATCTATTAATAGACTGTCTGTAATGAAAGAATTATCCTTGTACCTTGCCATTGAAGGTTTTTAAAGAGGCGTTGTATTGGGCTGCCTCATACTCCATGATAATTATTTTGGGGACAAGGGCTCTATTTCATTCCTTCTCTTCAGCAGCTAGGGTGACATCATCTTTATCAATATCATCAGGATTGGCCCTTTTTGATGGACCAGGATTCTTTCCAGTCTTATGGGAATAGCTTTATGCCCCTCCTGTAGAATCTTAAATGCTCTTAGGTATACCTCCTTTGAGGCTTCAGGAAGAAGAAAATATGCAAAGGGGAGGACTTTATCATCAAGGTGAGCATACACTACCCACAGCTGATAAAATAACTTAGACATGTTATAAATGTCCCATCACAGAGCCAAGTCTCAGTGGCATGCAGTTACTATAGATTCTTATAGGTGGTATAACATATTACCCTGTCTTTTGCACCAGGGTCATCATTGTGAAAAGGGAACTGTTTGTTGTCTTGGTTTATCTGCAACTCAGGAGTAAGGGCCAGCTCTTTTAGTTGGGGCACACTTTTTCCAATTGGGTTTGGCTCTTGGAACATATCACAGATATACTTAACAAGTTGTTTATGGCCAGGGACAAATTAAATGTTCTCTTTGCTCAAGTGCTTGGTGGCCTTTACTGCAAAGTGAGTGACTTTGATGACTTTTGATACTGGGACCATTTGAAATAGGTACCACTTGAGCAGCTTCTCAATTGAAGTGATGGTAGGCATGCAGGTATGTTCCCCTTTTCCAAGGTAACTTTATCCCAACCTTGGGTGTTTAGGCGTGCTGGGCATCTTCTTCTTTACATGTGAAATGTTTGCTTTTGCTTCCTCACTTCTGATTATTGCAGTTAAACACATAGCCATCACTGACCATGCTTGGGTCACTTTTGACTGACATCAATGGAAAGAATTTTGGGAATCTCTTTGGATCTTGAAGGAGCCCTTAACATTGCAAATATTGTGGGCTTTTATTGCATCCCATGGCCCAGGAGGAGCATGTTAAAAACCATAAAATTACTCATGTTGTTCATCATCTTCATGTTTACCAGTAGAGGGCTCAGAAGAGGATATGGATCTTGCATTTCTTTTCTTCTTGCTGATGGAATTTTCATCTCCTTCATACTCATATCAGCTATGGGAGGTGAAATCATCATCAGAGTCCTTCTCAGAAGCTGAAGGTGTGGGGGCTTTCTTTTATATCCACATTTTTAGACTGTTTCTTAAGAACATTTTTTTAGAAGAAGAAGCCTTAGGTCTAAAAGTTTCCTTGACAGTTTTTATTGGGTTTTTATTAGGTTGGAGTTTCTTTGATTTATCCTATAAATAAAAAGGGGTTAGAGAAATAACTGTGAGTAAAGTATAGAAATTGAAATTTAAAGCTGAGAATATATCAATTTGTGGAGAATTATTATATAAACTATGCAAAAAAACCTTCATTATCAATAAGATATTCAGCTCTGTGAGCTTTTTATTAAGAAAAAGTTGGACAAAACTACATTTAAATGTTTGGTGTTGGCATTTTAAGTGTTGGCATGTATTAAAATTTTGATTCTAGACAGTTGGTCTAAAATATTGTCTTAAATCTGAGTGTTGACTTGTAGATAGTCAGCATTATTGAGGTAAATCACTATGTAAAAAACATATAAATCTTAATTAAATTAAGATTGGGTTTGAAATCTAGACTGAAATTAGGCTATTTGGAGTTTGGGCTATAATAAATTTATATTAATATAACTTTTAAATACTAAGTATTACACCTTGTAATAATTAGTTTTTTATTATTATATGGAGTTTTGGGGTTCTAAGCTTACCACTCTGTAAGTTGAAATTGTCAAGCTGTGTCTTTTGCTTATTGAATCAGTGAAGATGATAACTTTTCCAGATTTGGCCTTCTTTTATAGTGGAGCTGTAAAGTTCCAAGGCCTGCTGTTAGCTCTGGACAGGGATGTATTCTACAGACCTACAAAAAAGGCAGGCTGCATGTAGGCAAAGCCTCTCCAAAACCTGGAAGACTTGACCCATACTGTGAACAAGCATTTTGTGATGGCTTTTACAGCCAAAACTTCCCCCCTTTCCTGGAGTCCCCTCCAACTAAAGAAGAGACTTTAATCCAGCTAGATTGTTTGCTTTCCTGGTGTTGTCCTTCTTTAAAACATTTGGCAGGACAACAGGAAAATGTGGGGTCCATTTCACAGGATTTGACCAACCTGCAGCCTGGGAAATTTGGGAATAAAATCCCACAATTAGTGGAATCCCGGTCAAGAAATTCCTCCAGCCTGGGGATTCCTAAGACCAAAGAAAACGATTTTGGGGCCATCCCAGTTGTGACGTTGAAGGCAGTTATTAGGGATAATGTTGGGCTTGAGTCCCTGGAATACACTTATCCAACTGGATGGCTGTTCCTTACACTCAGGTCTGCTGCTCTTATTTTCTTGGGCCCAAATTGTGGAAATATTAGGCTGTTACTTTTAACTGGCTCCCCCTTTGTTGCTTCCCAAAACCCCCTCCTTTAAACACCTGGTACCATCATCCCTCCTATGTATATAAGGGAAGCAAGGGCTGTCAGGTCCCTTGCTTACCAATTCCAATTATCAAAGAAAACTCCTGGGTTTGCAAATTTATTTGTATTTTTGTAGTTTTATTAGATAACAATGATTATTGTCCCAACTACAGCTGTTGTTTCTTCCTCCTGCTTTCCTCTGGTCTGCCTGCCTGTATTTCTGTGTTTGTGTTGATATTAAATCTGATAGAATCCAAGCTCAGTTCAAACCCTTGGAATCATCCTAGTTCCTGCAGTCTGTATGCCTAGAGTTTTTGTTAAAACCCTTTTCATGCAACATGTTGTCCCTTTTACATAAGTCACTTATGATGATTATGATACCTATCTTCCTGTTGTTATGGATCACAACCCCAGGCATTTGGAGTAGACTTTCTTTGGATGCAAAAAAATTGGTTCCCAATCCTGGTCTGCTCTCCAATCCCCTCTTTCATTTGTCCCAGGTTCACATTGTCCTTAACACACTTGTCAAGTTATCTTGTGCATGTCTTTACCCCAAAGACCTCCCACCCTTTCCAAAGCCTGGGATTTATGAATCCCCCTCCGCGGACCTGCAAAAGACTAAACTTATGACAGTCCCAAATTATTTCCTATCCTCCCTGCATCAACTTCCTCCTATGGTTACAGATTCCCCTCCCACCTGGTATTTTTCTCTGTGGTTGCTTGCTGGTGCCTTAGTTATGGGTTTGGATGCCTATTTCCCCCCTTGTCTTGGCCTTCCTCTTTTGGGAGGCCTATTTGAGTGGTCATTCCAGTCCTGAACTGAATGGCATCCTGGTGAATAGTTCCACCAGGATAAGAGCCAGACTTTGTTAGTCTAGCCCCCTCTCTTACAGGAGCTACTATTAAATCTTGCTTAAATTATGTCATTGTGGTTGCTTAACTTATTCTCATTTTCTTGCTTTTGCTTTTGTGTCAGTTTTCCTTTGTGTTGATATTAAATGATACTATATGAATCCTAGTTTTAACCTATACAATCTAGCTTAATCTCGTGTTTAAGGGTTAACCAACACATGCCCAATGGTTTTAAAGCTATAATAAACCACTAATATAATATAAAACAAAGCTTGAAATTCTTACCCACTATATACCAAACAACTATGAAACAAAGGGCCAAATATAAATATAAATAACTTATTATAAGTGAAGATATTCCAAATTACGTTTATTTTTATTAATAAATATAATAAACTGTTAATTTATGTTGACATTGTAGATTCATTATTGAAGTTGGGCTTAAATTATTATTATAATAATTTGGCATTTTTAATAGTAATTTTCCTTTTATTTTGTAATAAAAATGAAGCCTATTCTTAACTGATGTAAACATTGGCTTTTTTTCTCATTGATTATCAATTCTGAATATGGGATACAATATAAAAATTATTTTAATTAGCAATTGGCTAGTAGGCTTTGGCCTAAGTGCCAAATTAAAGTCAACTGTCTGCATGTCAACAAAGTGTCAACATGCAGAAAGTTTAAATGCCAACTGTTGACTGCACTCTGGAGGGGTTTCAAATATCAGGAAAAGCAAAAACTTACTAATAGTGAATTCTGTGCAAAAATCAACTTTGAAGCTAGCCCCAGCCAATCAGAATCTTTGTTTCATCTTGATGGTGTTGCTGCTGGTAATTTTAAAACCCAGGGCTTCATAAAATAGTCTCTTGATCCTAAAAGTCAGTTGGGGCATGTCACATTATCTTTAATTAAAGAAGCAACTCATTCTAGGCCTGTTGTTTTTTCCCTTGTAAGTTTGAACAGAAATGAAATGTAGATACCCCAGTTTTAAGTTTTAGAATTTTAAACATATGTTTGAGAGCAGTTTAAAATTCCTCACTGTTCTTCAAACTGCAAGATATTCCCATAACTGTTCCAGATTTCATGCCTATTTTTTTCCTCCAAACTATTTAACCAATTCATATGTGTTATCCCCACTTTCTTGATAAATAAAATTAGTCAAACTACTTGTCAATTGTTAGTTCTATTAGCCTTTACACTATTGGCCATGAAACCACCCTATCCTCTCATTATAGGAAGAATTGGAGTTAAATGTCTTATAATTTTTTGTTGCTCCAGTTGGCATGTTCTTCTGTTAACCTTGATTCCACACCAGAAATTAGGACTAAGGTGTCTTAATTCCAGGATAAAGAATGTAGTGCTAAGTAAATAGGAATCTGATTCATGCAACAATTGAGTGTGTCAAGATGCAATCCCTTGAGATTTATTCTGTCAAGTGACACATAATCAATAACTCCTTTTGAGGATAAAACAAAAACTCAAAGAATGGAGTCCTATGGTACCAGGTATATAATACACTGCTCCCTTATTATCTGATTCTCCTCCCATTAAGGAGAAGCTTACGTCTAAACCAGGTCCAACTAGCCCCTGATTCAACCCCTTCTTTACATCCTCTTGCTAATGCCTTACTGTTATTGTACTTGGGGGTCTACATGTTTTTAGGGTGTTTTGATCCTCTCTTGGGACACTACTGTTTATCTGTAGAAATGTTTCACCTGGAAATGTCATATTCTCCTTTGGAAGCTTATTTATTAGATTAAATCCTTCTTTCTTGGCCACCAAGTAGGGAGGTTGCTTCCTACAGGGTGGGTTCTTGTTAATAGATATAATGATGCCACTTAGGTTGGTTTAGACGTCTTATAATTGATATAAAAAACTTTCAGCCTCTTTGGTTACTTTCATATATGTTTTGGATATCATTATCATTCATTTTATGTTGATCCTGGAGCTAGGTAGTTATATAAGATGGCAATTTTTTAATTGGGGACCTATATGCTCCAGGATCAACTAAAGTCAAATAATGTTAACTTTAAAATTGAATGGGCAAGCAATTGGCATATTTCCAGAATGAGATGCAAAAAGAACAGGATTATTTATTTTCCTGAATTATGGCAATGTAGTCCATGCACTAATTTCTGTATGATTCTTGTTTTACAGGAGGGAGCAGCTTGCCTAAGCACTAATATTTTATTTTCTAATTTCCAGGTTGTAATTGCTTCTTTGAATGTTGTTAGATTGAGTGCTAGTGTCAAAACAGCAGACTCAACCCACCAACAAGGTTCCAACTAAGAGGGTTTATGACCTGTAACCCAATCTTCCAGTAACCAAAGTCAAACTAGGAAGCCAACTCAAAATATCAAATCCAAAAACATGAACAGATAATGATCCTGTATGGTGGATACCTTGTTTTGGTGTTTGACTCATTACCAGGATCAAGCCATCCCCTTCACTATCCAACTGCATTATTAACACAATCATGACCCTGTATCCATGATTCACAATAACTATATAATCACTATCTCTCAATAAAGATTATTATATAGTTTCTAAATATTTTTCCCCTTGTAAATTTTCTAAAACAGCACAGTTAAACATTGATAGCACAGGTAGGTTCCCCATCCTACCTTTCTTTCCAAAATTCCATCTGTTTCCTGTACTTTCTGCAGTCAACAAATCTATGACATAATTATGTCTGTCCTCCCAATGGATTGGACGCTGTACACACCTGGTACCAAAATACCAGAAGGATTTTTACTATAGCAGAACATGATGATACCAGTCTTGGACTTCAACGCCCTGTTGGCACAATGTTTCTTCCAAGAACCTACTGCTGCCCCTCAAGCAACAGACACAAGCATCATGCCAGCCCAAAGACTTCAAAGCACGCCTTGAAACCATTTGCGGGAGCCAATGATGACAACACCACTGCATAGATTCAATCTGCCCAGAGCAAGCTGGCACAATTGGAATGCCCCCAACACTTCTGGATTATGGAGATATCCATTTTCCTGACACATAACACAGGCACCTGGTGCAACAGGTGGCATGAAGACCACAAAATAAAGACTGGTACACCTTTAAACAGGACTTCTTGGAAAGATTTGTGCTGAAGGACACTGCCCTCATGATCATAAACCAAGTAAAGAACCTGAACCAGACAGGCACAGTAAAGGAGCTCACTCAGGTATACAAGGAGCTCTGCCTATGTTCCCCCTCAGACATGGCCTTTGACACTCCAGCTACGCATATCATGTACTAAAATGCCCCCAAGTTGCATGTAATGAGACACGTGAACCTGGATCAAGTGACCAACCTAAAAAGTCTGTACCGGAAAGCAGAGAAAGCAGAACAAACCTCTAACGCCCTCCATAAGGCACAAACTGGAAAACAAGAGAGACCCTTGGATTCTCACACATCTGGACGCTCTAAATATCCTCCTCCTGGCAACAATAGCAACAACAACTCAAGCCATAAACCCTTGGGCTCAAATGGCCACAGCAACAGGAACAATGGGCAGTCAAAACGTGCCCACTTCAGAGTCACTACTACCCAAGACAATCAGGACAAGGGAAAGCCTGGAGAGAGCACTAAGCAAGCCAAGCTCTCCCCACACAACTCTTGACTTGCCCAATGATGAGTACCAACCTGAGGACGTGTACCAATGCCCAATGATCCAGGTGCCCTTGGAGGACCCAGTACTGTACACCATTGCCAGACATCCCAATAAATTGATGACCTATTCTTTCTGCTTTTGTAGTTACACAGGCTCAGCACTCATGGATTTGGGCGCAGATCAAACCCTGGTCAACAGTAGCTTTGTGGATAAGTTCAAGCTGGCCACTAATCCTTTGCGGATTAAAAATGTGGTCCTGGATGACAAACACCACATTGCCTTGACAAAGGAAACTTCCTCTTCTCCTTCATGCTAGAGAACCTCCACTTCACCAAGGTCCCGTCATCAACTTCCCAAAGTTTGAAATTGTACTGGGGATAGATTGATTACAAAATAACAACCCCCACGTAGACTGGGTTGCCTCAGTATTAATCATCAAGCTTGAAGGTGTCAACCACCAGATCTACCCTGACTTGGTGGACCAGCTTCTATGTGACCAAGTCTTTGTGCATATTACAGAAACCCTTGATGAAAAGGATAAACTCAAGGAAATTGACTGGTACTCCTGACAATACAAGATTATACACTTCAAAGACTACCAGGATACCACCACACCTCAAGATTGATAAATTGTAGCTTGCTACCCAGAAATATTTGAGGAGGCTCTACCAAGTTTGCCATCAGAGAAAAACATACAGTACTCTATCCAACTCAAAGGAGCTTTGCCTAAAGCATAACCCATCTACTTCCTGATTCTAAATGAGGACAACACACTGTGCACTTACCTCAAAGAGGCACTGGAAAAAGGACTTATCCGCCCCTCATAGTCTCCCTTTGGTGCCGCTGTATTCTTTGTGGCAAAGAAGGATGGAACTTTTTTGTTTTGTTACAGACTATCAAGCCCTAAACAAAGGTACCATAAGAAATTGTTACCCAATGCCACTCATTGACTATCTCTTCAACGCCTTGGGTGGTGCCACTGTCTTCTCCAATATTGACCTGACAGCAGGCTACAACCAGATTTGTATCAAAGAGGAGTACATACCAAAGACGGCCTTCTGCACCAAGTATGGGCCATACAAATGTGTTGTGCTTGCCTTTGGGATGACAAATGCGCCATCAACCTTTGTTACCTTTATGAATGAGATTTTGTCCCCACATTGGCAAGTATGTCCTAGTGTACTTAGACAACATCATTGTATACAGTCCTTTGTTAGAACAACACCATAAGAATTTGGAGGAAGTCTTTGCCACCTTGGCGCAACACAAGCTGCTGGCCAAACCCTCTAAATGTCAGTTCTTCTGCAAACAGTTCCCCTTCCTGGGACACATAGTTTCAAAGGGTGATATCAAGACTAACAACCAGAAGATTCAGGATATCTGAAAGATGCCACCGCTAAAAGACAATTCCAAACTCTGTACATTCCTGGGGATGATTGCCTACGTCCAAAGGTTTATCCCCAACTGTGGCATCCTGACAGCACCCCTATTGGTCATAACTGGTACCAAGTCTTAGTTTATTGGACCCCCAATGTGACCTCTGTTTTTTGGTGTCTAAAAGAAAAGCTTACAACCACCCCCATCCTTCAGTACCCTAAGCGGGACAGAGAGTACCAAATGGAGACAGACACCTCTGATGCACCCATTGGGGGAGTACTGCGGATCAAGAACACCAATTGCAACTTCCTTCTCATAGCCTACAAGTCATGCAAACTGACAGATGGCTAATGTTGCTACCACATCCAAAACAAGGAACTACTGACAATTTTGCATTGTCTTGTCAAGTGGTGCTGCTACCTGGAACGTCAAGAGGAGTTTACTGTCCTAACTGATCATAAGTCCCTCATATACTTTAAAACACAAGCCAACCTATTCAGGCACTAGGCGCACTGGATGGAGCTTCTCAAAAGGTTTAACATTATCATACAATATAAACCAGGGTCTGAACTTGCCATGGCAGACTTACTCTCCTTCTTGTATGTCAGAGCCACAAGAGAAGAAAATGATCTTGATCCAGACTGGCCCCTTGTGGTACTCTGAACTAAAGATGAGGGATTCCCCCAGGCACTACAGACATTTTAAAGAAACGGTCATCAAAAACAAACCTCTCTCCACAGATTTATACAGGACGCTACACTGGAAGATGACCAATAAAAACACCATCTCATATATCCCCACATACCAAAGAGTTGACACCATCCTACGCTATCATAGAGATCTAGGGCATACCAACAGCTGCAACCTTTATGAATTCCTCAAGTACAAGGCATAGTGGCCAACTCTATGTTGGGATGTCTAAGAAGCTCTCAAACAATGCAAAGTATGTAAGAAAGTTTTCAAAAAGCAACACTCAACCTAAGTCTATGTTGCCCTTTT
This sequence comes from Entomophthora muscae, assembly GCA_014839935.2. Classification (NCBI taxonomy): domain Eukaryota; kingdom Fungi; phylum Entomophthoromycota; class Entomophthoromycetes; order Entomophthorales; family Entomophthoraceae; genus Entomophthora; species Entomophthora muscae. Next base: position 50,762 of record QTSX02002341.1, on the reverse strand, counting down.
TCTCCCAGTTACCCTTCAAGGTGTGGGCCCTCAACATTATGGGGGCCATGCCCAGGAAACACAATGACAAGAAGTATATCATCACCGCCATCAACTTTGCCACTTTCTGGTTGGTAGCGCAGGCAGTGAAGACAAATACAGGCAATTTTGTTTGAAATTTCATAGGCAAGGAGATCATCATTAAGTTCAGAAAGCTAGAACTGTTGATCACAGATGGAGACAAGGAATTGACCTCCAAAAACACCAATGTATACCTCACAAAGAACAGGATCAAACACACAGTAACAATGCCATATCACTCTCAGGCTAATGGACAAGTTGAGCAGCTGAATAGCAGCCTGGTACAGGTCCTTGCCAAGATCACTGCTGGGAGACCTGAGGAATGGCATAAGCAGCTATCAACTGAGCTCCTTGTAAAGTCAACCCCCCCTTTAGCTTTGGATAGTACATTCTTCCCATATTGCACCAAAAGATCTACTTAAAAGCCAGCCAAGCCCCTTAATTTGCTTGAGGATTCAGCCCACACAGTGGATGAGAGATTTGTGTTGGAATAACCTTCCCAGGCAGTAAATATTGATGTTCTGAACTATTTTCCAACTTGGGAGAAATATCTGCTTGATTTTGATTACCTTTTGGCTTGGGCTTGTTTGAATTTAAAATTAATAAGTCCAAACAATCAGGTTGTGCTACTGCTAAATCATCAAATCCCAATCCAACTGGATTGAATGCTGCTCTGAACAATTCCATTGAGATCAGCCAATCAGAGGGAAAGTTGGAAATTAGTGGGAAACACTCCAATCCATTGAATTCCTCCCTGCAAAATTTCTCATCAGGCTAATCAAATCCAGTCCCTGATTCAGGTGACTCCTGAATCTCAATTCTGTCCCTTAAAGCAAAACAGGGGACTTTTGGTCCCCTGCTTGCTCATTCTTTCAAAATTAAAGTTCACAACTTTCCAAAAAGATTTATAGTTTATTTTGGGGCCTTTTTTCAGTCTTCATATTATCCCTGGCATTTTCAGTACTTAAAATTACTAGTCTTTACCCTCCCTGTGCTTCTTGAGTCTTCAGCATTGCCTTCAGAGTTGCTAGAGTTAAAATTAGAGTTAATCTTTACACTTACCTCTTATTCTTTCAAAAATTAAGTTTGAATCTAGAACTTAGTATTAAACCTTTATAAATGTTGTAACTGTGCTGTTTTAGCAGAGTTACAAGGGGAAAATATTTAAAAACTAGGTAATATTCTTTATTGAGAGATAGGTATTATATAGTCATTGTGAATTGTGGATACCAGGAACATGATATCACTGATCACACAGTGGGATGGTGAAGGGGGTGGCTTGATCCTGGTAATAAGTCAAGCGCCAAAATAAGGTATACACAATCCAGGATCATCATCTGTTTATGTTGTTGGATTTGGAAGTTTGAGTTGACTTCCTAGTCTGGCTTCAAGTGATGGGATAGTTGGATTGCGGGTTACAAACCTGCTTACTCAAAACCTTGTTGGCAGGTTGAGCCTGTTGTTTTGACACCCCCCCAACTGAAGGTCAGCCTCCTCTGGGGGCAGGTTGTCAGGGAGGTTGTCAGGAGCCTGGGCACCATACTGGACTAGATGTTGTTCTGTGGCAGGTAGGGCAGTCTCACTCTGTCTCTGTCTTGCAGGGTCTCAGGAAATCATGGTGGAGAACCTTGTCTTCTTTACGCTTCCCAAGTCCTTGCACAAGGTAAGTGTTATTTTTGTTTACCTTTAAGATGATTGCTGGGCCTACTTTCTTGGGTTGTAGTTTACTTTTGCCAATTTTCATGACCCAAACTTTGTCACCAACTTTGTTTCTGTTTTGGATGGGGATAAATGTCTTTTGTAGATGCTTGTTTTCTCTCTCTGTTTGATCACTAATGGCCTCTATGACCTGGGATCTGAACAAGGGGGAACCTTGCTTGGAATTTCCAGCTTGGTTCCTGATAATGCTTGGATTATATTGGACTGTGTGCCATATACCAACTTGAAAGGGCTTTTCCCAGTGGATCTGTTCACACAAGTTTGGTATACAAGTAGTGCAGTTGGTAGCTGCTTATACCAGTCCTCAGGTCTCCCGGCGGTGAGCTTGTCCAAGGCTTGCATGAGGCTGCCATTTAGCTGCTCCACACGCCCATTGGCCTGAGGGTGATAAGGTGCTGTCACAGTGTGATTGACCCCATTCTTGGTGAGGTATATGTTGGTGTCTTCAGAGGTCAATTATTTGCCTCCGTTGGTTATCAGGAGTTCTGGCTTTCCAAACTTGCTGATGATTTCTTTTCCCATGAACCACCGCACATTGTTGCCAGTATGTGTCTTTACTGCTTGTGCTACTGGCCATTGTGTGGCAAAGTCTATTGCAGTGATGATTTACTTCTTCTCATTATGCTTCCCTGACATGGGGCCTACAATGTCTAGGGCCCACACCTTGAAGGGTAGTTATGTGTGGATAGGTAGTACTGACTTAGGTGGGGTTTTGCTTCTTGCAAACTTTTCACATACTTTGCATTGGTCCAAGACTTCCTGAACGTCTCAGTACAGGGCTAGCCACTATTGTTTGTGTTTGAGCAACTTGTAGAGGTTACAACTTTTTGTGTGCCCTAGGTCCCTATGGTAATGTAGGATGGTGTCAACTTGCTGATGTGTAGGGACATAAGGGATGGTGCTTCTGTCAGACATTTTTTGATGTAAGGTGCCATACACGTTTGCAAAAAAGTTCTTGTTTTTAATGACTGCTTCCTTTATTATGTCTGTGGTGCCAGGGGGAAACCCTTTGTCCTTTGTCCAAAGTACCAAGAGGGGCCAGTCTGGGTTGAGCCCATTCTCTTCTCTTGTGGCTCAGATGTACAGGCGTGAGAGTGTGTCCGCCATGGCAAGCTCTGGACCAGGCTTGTATTGTATGAGCATATTGAATCTCTCCAAGAGTTCTATCCAGCAGGCCTGACAGCAGGATAGGTTTGCTTGGATTTTGAAATATATGAGCAACTTGTGGTTGGTCAATGCTGCTAATTCTTCCTGTTGTTTTAGATAACAACGCCATTTGACTAGGCAGTGTATGATGGCCAACAACTCTATATTGTGGATAGGGTATTGACACTTGCTGTCTGTCAGTTTTTGTTATTTTTAGGCTATGGGCAGGAAGTCATCATTGTTGATTTTGATTTGTAGCACTCCCCCAATGAATGTGTCTGAGGCGTTGTTTTCCATCTGGTACTCTCCATTAAGTTTGGGGTATTGCAGGATAGGTGCTGTTGTGAGCTTCTCTGTAAGAGAGGGGGGCTAGACTAACAAAGTCAGGCTCCCATCCTGGTGGGACTAACCACCAGGATGCCATCCAGTGCAAGACTGGGATAGCTGCTCAAAGGGGCCTCTCAAAGGAGACCAGATGTGAAAGGGGAGGGAAGTAAGCATCCAAAGCCATGACCAAGGCTCCAGTAAGTAACCACAGATAGCAATCCCAAGTGGAAGGAGCCTCTGCATCCAACTCAGGGATTTGGAGCAAGGGGGAAGGATTGTCCAAGTCAAAAGAAGGGGTATCAGTAGTACCAGATTCTAAAGGGGACAACAATTCATCAAGATGAGAAGACAACCAAGAGAAAAAACCATAGTATACTGGTTTGGTGGGAATCTGAGTGAGATGTTCAGTTAAATTTACAAACAGACCAGGAATGAACTCAGAAGATCAAGAAATCAAGGAAAGTTTGCTCCAAAAGGCAGGGTTTGAGGACCAGAACAATAGGGAAATAGGCACCAGTATCCACATTGCCATCTTGTACCAAGGAGCCAACATGATTTCAGTGGGTGCCCTTTTTTGCTAAAACTTCCGGGCGCACAGACCAGGTGCACGGGTAAATAACAGGGGACAATCCAAATTAATATACTCAGAACAACTCCTAACAAAAAAACGACGGGCAGGCCAGGGAAAGCGGGAGTCAGGGACAACAGCGGGTGTTGAAACAATTACCTTTATTTTTAAACAAACTTCAAAAATAAAAAATATTTTCAAAGTCAGGAGTTTATTCAACAATTGGAATTGGTAAGCAAGGGACCTGATGGCCCATGCTTCCATTTTATGCAAAGGGGGGGTGATAGGACTGGGGGTTATGAAAGGGGCTATTGGAGTGCAATCTAAAGGGGATCCTATTAAAGACTACTGGCCAATCTTATCCTGGTTTGAGACCAAGAAAAATAGGGGCTGCAAGCCCAGATGTAAGCTCAGTCCCTCAATTGGCTAAGAGCCATACAAGGACTCAGGGTGTATATTTCCCCCTAATGCCTTCCTCTGACGTCTCCACTGGAGAGCTCTGGAACCCAATTATTTTGGGCCAAGGGACTTCTGGGCCGGAGAAATTGGCAGCCTGGGACACCATTGATTGCAGGATTTGATACCCAATTTCCCCAGACCGCAGGCTAGGCTTTGTAGGCTCCATGCGGCCTGCATTTTTTGTTGTTCTGCTAGTTGTTTCAGGACCAGGCAACACCAGAAAAACAAAAAATCTAGCTGAATTAATGTCTCCTCTGCAGTTGGAGGGAGCTCCAAAGGAGAAATGGGAACTTCAGCCAGGAAAGCCAACACAAAGCGTTCATCCACTATGTGGGCCAAGTTTTCCAGGTTTTGGAGGGGTTTTGCCTGCACGTGGGCCAATTTTTTTGATGGTCTGGGAAATACATCCCAATCCAGGGCCAAAGGTAGGCCACATAACTTTACATTCTCTTTGAGGAGTCTAAAGCAGAGATCATGTCGGGGGTCCATAAAAACTTGGAGTTGGTGCCAGTTATGACAGATAGGGGTGCAGTCAAGATGCCGCAGTCAGGTATGAAACGGTGTACATAGGCCACCATTCCTAGGACTTGCAGATTTTGGACTTGTCTTTGGGTGGTGGCATCTTGCAGATGGCCTGTATCTTTTGACTTTTGGGCTTGATGCCATCCTTTGAGACTATGTGCCCTAGGAAAAGCAGTTGCTTTGGGAAGAACTGGCATTTGGAGGGTTTGCTAGCAGCTTGTGCTATGCCAGGGTAGCAAAGACTGCCTACAGGTCTTTGTGGTGTTTCTCCACCAAGGGGCTATAGACAATAATGTTATCCAGATAAACCAAGGCGTGTTTGCCTATGTGGGGGGCAAACACCTTATTCATGAAGGTCACAAAGGTTGAGGGGGTGTTTGACATACCAAAATTGAGTACCACACATTTGTATGAGCCATACTTAGTACAGAAGGCTGTCTTGGGGATGTCTTCCTCCTTGATACAGATCTGATTGTAGCCTGCAGTTAAGTCAATCTTGGAGAAGATTGTGGCACTGCCCATGGCGTTGAAGAGGTCATCAATAAGTGGTAGTGGGTAACAATTTTTGATGATAACTTTGTTTAGGGCTCAATAATCTGTGACTAGGCGCAGGGTGCCATCCTTCTTGACCATGAAGAATACAGCAGCCCCAAAGAGAGATTGTGAGGGACAGATAAGTCCTTTCTCCAAGGCCTCCTTGAGATAGGCACGTAGGGTGTTGTCTTCATTTGGGGTCAGGAAGTAGATGGGTTATGCTTTGGGTACAGCTCCTTTGAGTTGAATTTGAATTTTGGATATGTTTTTCCAGAGGTAACCCAGATAAAGCCTCCTTGAAGATTTCTGGATGGCGGACTACAATTTTGCAATCCTGCGGTGTAGTGGTGTCCTGGTGATCTTTAAAGTGTATGATCTTGTACTGACAGGAGTCCCAGTTGATTGTCTTGAGGTTCTCTCTTTTGTCCAGGGTCTCTGTAATGCGCACAAAGACGTGGTTGCGTAGGAGTTGGTCCACTGGGTCAGGATAGATCTGATGATTGACGCCTTTGTGTTTGATGGTCAATACCAAGGTTGCCCAGTCTATATGGGGGTTGTTTTTTCTCAGCCAATCCAAGCCCAGTACAATGTCAAATTTTGGAAAATCAATTAGGGGGCCTTGGATGGTGGAGTGCAGATTCTCAAGCATGACAGAGAAGGGGGTGGCTTCCCTTGTCACAGCAATGTGATGTTCATGAGCTAAAACCACATTTTTAATCTGCAAAGGATTAATGGCTAGCTTGAACTTGTCCAAAAAGCTGCTGTTGACTAGAGTTCAATCTGCGCCCAAGTCCAGGAGTGCCAAGCCTGTATAACTGCAAAAGCAGAAGGGGTAAGACATTGGTTTATTGGGGTGTCTGACAATGGTGTAAAGCACCAGTTCCTCTGAGGGAACTTGGATTATTGGACACTGTTCCACGTCCTTGGGTCAGTACTCATCATTGGGAAAGTCAGGAGTTGTGCAGGGAGAGCTTGGCTTGCTTAATGCTCTCTCCGGGCTTTTCCCTTGTCTTGGTTGCCTTGTGTGGCAGTGATACAGAAATGGGTACAATTTGACTGACCATGGTTCCCATTTCCATGTACATTTGAAACTGCAAGTTTATGGTTTGTGCTGCTGCCATTGTTCCCAGGAGGTGGTTGACTGGAGCGCCCGGCTGGGTGAGAGTCTTTGGGCCTTTCTTGTTTTCTGATTTGTGCCTTGTGGAGAGTGTTGGACGTTTGTTCTGCTTTCTCTGCTTTGCAATACAGACTCTGTAGATTAGTCACTTGATCCAGGTTCATGTGTCTCATTACATGCAACTTGAGGGCATTTTAGTACATGAGATGTGTGGCTGGGGTGTCAAAAACCATGTCAGAGGGTACACATAGTCGGAGTTCCTTGTAGGTGTGGGTGAGTTCCTTTGTGGTGCCCGTCTGAGTTAGGTTCTCTACTTGGCGTATGATCATAAGTGCAGTGTCTTTTATCACAAATCCTGCCAAGAAGTCTTGCTTGAAGGTATCACAGTCCTTTTTGGTATGCTCTTCATGCCACTTGTTGCACCAGGTACCAGCATCATGAGTCAGTTGGATGGAGATTTCTGCAATCCGGAATTGCTGTGGGCATTCCATTTGGTCCAGTTTGCTTTGGGCGGACTGAATCCACATGGCAGCGTTGTTGTTGTTGGCCCTGGCAAAGGATTCCAGGGCAGCACTTTGAAGTCTTTGGTCTACGTAGGCTGGCATGGTATTTTCATCAGTTGCACAAGGTATGGCGGAGGGGACCTGGAAGAACCCTTGGGAGGACAGGGCATTGAACGCGGGAAGGGATATCACCATATTTTGGTAGAGAACAAGCCCATCAGGTATCTTGGCACCAGGTGTGTACGGTGTCCAGTCTGCTGGGAGTCCAGACATAATTCTATTAAGGATTTGTTGGCCGCGGCAAGTACAGGCAACAAGCAGAATTTTGGGAAATAAAGTAGGATGTAGAACCTACCTGTGCTACCAATGTTGTAACTGTGCTGTTTTAGCAGAGTTACAAGGGGAAAAATATTTAGAAACTAGATAATATTCTTTATTGAGAGATAGGTATTATATAGCCATTGTGAATTGTGGATACCAGTAACATGATATCACTAATCACACAGTGGGATGGTGAAGGGGGTGGCTTGATTCTGGTAATGAGTCAAGCGCCAAAACAAGGTATCCACCATAAGAGATCATCATTGTTTCATGTTGTTGGATTTGGGATTTTGAGTTGACTTCCTAGTCTGTCTCCAAGTGACAGGATATTTGGATTGTGGGTCACAAACCCACTTACTCAAAACCTTGTTGGCGTGTTGAGCCTGCTGTTTTGACATAAATACTTACTTGAAGTTCAATTTTTGTTTTCTGTTTGCTCTGTTGCCTCCTTGACTTGCTATACGTTTAAACCAAAGCAATTGCTTCTTGATAAAGCGTAAGGCTTATGGTTGTTATTTGTCTCTTGTCAAGCTATACCCGCGGGCTCCCTGTACACATATTTTTTCCTTACTTTTGTTTGTTATAAAGGTTGAAACATTTTTACCTTGCTTGTGCCTGTCCTCTAGAAATAAATGCTAGCTTCTCTTTTAAAGTTTGTGGCCTTTACCCTGGCCCCTGCCTTGGTAATGATTTGGACTACCTCCTCAGACCTCTGGAGTTGTGTCACCCATTTGTTTCACCATGTAGGGACCAACACAAGCCAATTTGCGCATATGTTTGAGGACCTCCCTGGACGCACTCAGGACATTCTCACCACTAGTGAGAACGTGGTGAGAAGCCTCACCTGCAACAACCTCAAGTTTCCAACCCTCAAACTGGTCCCCTCTACACCTCCAAGTTTGGTCCCTTTGGTTCCCCCCTCTTAGGATCTAGTTACCCCAGACCAAGGAGGAGAATTGGGCATCCAAGACCACAACCCCAAGTGCGCTACCTGATTGCTTGACAGGATGATTTTAATGGTTTTAGACTCCTACTTCCCTGGCTCTTTTCTGTGTCCTCCCTGTGGACACCGTTTGAGCAGCCATACCAGTCTTGCACTGGATGGTATCCTGGTGGATCCTTTCCCTGGGATGGGAGCCAAACTTAATTAGTTTAGCTCCCCTCTCTCACACTCCTTGTATGCCCTACTTGTGTGAACAGATCCACTGAGAAGAGCCCCTTTGAGCTCGTTTATAGCACATAAACTAACATCATTCAAGCTCTCAAAGGAGCCAAGCTGGAAATATCCAGCAAGGTTCCCCCTCGTTCAGCACCTCATGTGATACAAGCCAACAGTGATCAACTGGAAAAGGAAGATAAACATTTGCAAAGCACATTTGTTCCCATCCAAGATAGACACAAGGTCAGCAACAAGGTCTGGGTAATAAATACAGACAGAAGCAAGTTACAGCCTGAGAAATTGGGCCCCCTATTATAGTTAAAGTAAACAAAAACAACACTTACCTGTATTGTAACTGTGCTGTTTTAGCAGAGTTACACGGGGGAAATGTTTAGAAGATAGATAATAATCTTTATTGTGAGATAATGATTATATAGTTCATGTGAATCAAGGATAACAGGAACATGATTGGTGATCACACGGCTGGATGGGAGAAGGGGGTGGCTTGATCCTGATAATGAGTCAAGCGCCAAAACAAGGTATCTACCATAAAGGATCATCATCTGTTCATGTTGTTGGGTTTGGTAATTTGAGTTGACTTCCTAGTCTGGCTTCAAGTGATCAGATAATTGGATTGTGGGTCACAAACCTTCTTGGTTGGAACCTTGCTAGCGGGTCAAGCCTGCGGTTTTGACACTCTCCCAACTGAAGGTCGACCTCCTCTGGGGGCAGGTCATCAGGGAGGTTGTCAGGAGCCCAGGCGCTGTATTGAACTAGCTGCTGTTCTGTGGAGAGCAGGGCAGTTTCTCATTGCTTCTGTCTTGCTTTGCAGGGTTGTAGGCAATCATGGTGTAGGTTCTTGTCTTGCTTACCTTTTCCAAGCCCTTGCACAAGGTAAGTGTTATTGTTGTTTACCTTCAGAATGATTTATGGCCCCACTTTCTTGGGTTGTAGCTTGCTCTTGTCAACATTCATGACCCAAACTTTGTCCCCAACCTCATGTCTATTATGGATGGGGACAAATGTCTTTTGTAGACATTCATTCTCCTTTGCTGTTTTCTTGCTGTTTGCTTGCTGTTATCCTCTATCACTTGAGGGTCTGAGCGTGGAGGGACTTCACTTGGAATTTCCAGTTTAGGTCCTGTCAATGCTTGAATGATATTTGGCTGTGTGTTGTATACCAGTTCAAACAGGCTTTTTCCAGTGTATCTGTTCACTCAGGGTTGACACACAAGTAGTGTAGTTAGTAGCTGCTTATACCAGTCTTCAGGTCTCCCAGCAGTGAGTTTGGCTAAGGCTTGCACAAGGCTACCATTAAGCCGCTCTACGCGTCCATTGGCCTGTGGATGGTATGGTGTTGTCACGGTGTGACTGACCCCATTTTTGGTGAGGTATATACTGGTGTCTTCAGAGGTCAATTCTTTGCCTCCATTGGTTATCAGGAGTTATGGCTTTCCAAACTTGCTGATTATTTCCTTGCTAATAAATTGTTGTACGTGATTGCCAGTGTGTGCTTTCACTGCTTGGGCTACTGGCCATCTTGTAGCAAAGTCAATGGTGGTGGTGATGTATTTCTTGTCATTGTGTTTCCCTGGCATGGGTTCAACAATGTCAAGATCCCATACTTTGAAAGGTAGTTGTGTGCGGATGGGAAGTACTGACTTTGGCGGGGTTTTGCTTTTGGCAAACTTTTTGCATACCTCACAATGGTCTAGAACTTCTTGAACATTGCAGTATAAGGTTGGCCACTAGGCCTTATGTTTAAGGAACTCATATAGATTTTGGCTCTTGGTATGTCCAAGGTCTATGTGATAGAGTAGGATGGTGTTAACTTGCTGATGCGTGGGGATGTAGGGTATGGTTGTGCTGCCAGTCATTTTTCTGTGCAGGGTCCCATATACGTCAGCAAAGAGGTGTTCATTTTTAATGACTGTTTCCTTTGTTGTGTTGGTTGTTCCAGGGGGGAAACCTTTGTCCTTTGTTCATAGTACTAAGAGAGGCCAGTCTGGGTCAAGCCCATTCTCTCCTCTTGAAGCACAGACATACAGGCAGGACAGGGCGTCTGCCATGGCAAGCTTGGCCCCAGGTTTGTACTGGACAAGCATGTTAAATCTCTCCAATAGCTCCATCCACTGGGCTTGGCAGCACAACAGATTTGCTTGAGCTTTGAAATATATGAGTGACTTGTGATTGGTTAATGCTGTGAATTATTCCTGTTGTTCCAGGTAACAGCGCCATTTGACTAGGCAGTGTAAGATAGCCAACAGTTCTTTGTTATGGATAGGGTATCAACACTCACCATCTGTCAATTTATGATTCATAAGCTACAGGCAGGAAGACACTGTCATTATTTTTGATTTGTAGTACTCCCCCAATGGATGCATCTGAGGTGTTGGTTTCCATTTGGTATTCCCTGTCATGTTTGGGGTATTGTAGGATGGGAGCTGTCGTTAGTTTCTCCTTGAGGTGTCTAAAACAGAGGTCATGTTGGGGGGGGGTCCACATAAACTTGGACTTGGCGCCTGTTATGGCAGATAAGGGGGCAGCCAAAACGCCACAGTCAGGTATGAAGCGTTGTACATAGGCCACCATTCCCAAGAAGGTGCAGAGTTCCAACTTATCCTCGGGTGGTGGCATCTTGCAGATGGCCTGTATCTTCTGGCTGTTGGGTTTAATGCCATCCTTTGAGACTATGTGTCCCAGGAAGGGTAGTTGCTTGCAGAAGAACTGGCATTTGGAGGGCTTGGTCAATAGTTTGTGTTGTGCCAAGGTAGCAAAGACTGCCTTTAGGTCTTTATGGTGTTGTTCCACCAAAGGGCTGTAGAAAATTATGTTATCTAGATACACTAGGGCGTGCCTGCCTATGTGGGGCGCAAATACTTTGTTAATGAAGGTTACAAAGGTGGACAGGCATTGGTCATGCCAAAGTTAAGCACCATGCATTTGTAGGAGCCGTATTTAGTGTGGAAGGCTGTTTTGGGGATGTCTTCCTCCTTAATAGGTATCTGATTGTAGCCTGCAGTTAGATCAATCTTGGAGAAGACTGTGGCTCCTCCCAAGGCATTGAAGAGACCATCAATCAGTGGCAGTGGGTAACAATTTTTTATGGTAACTTTGTTTAGAGCGCAGTAGTCTGTGATCAGATGTAAGGTACTGTCCTTCCTAGCCACAAAGAATACAGGGGCCCAAAGGGAGACTGTGAGGGGCGGATAAGTCCTTTTTCCAATGCCTCATTGGGGTAGGCGCGTAAGGTGTTGTCCTCATTTGGGGTCAGCCTGTAGATAGGGCGCGCCTTGGGTACAGCCCCCTTGAGTTGGATGGAGTGCTGAATATGCTTTTCAGGGGGCAGCCCAGGTAGCGCTTCCTTGAAGATTTCTGGATGGTGGGCCACAATTTCACGGTACTGAGGCGTGGAGGTATCCTGGTGATTCTTGAAGTGCATGATCTTGTACTGGCCGGAGTCCCAGTCAATTGCCTTCAGGTTTTTCTTCTTTTAATGGGTCTCTGTGATACGTACAAAGACGTGGTTGCGTAGAAGTTGGTTTACAGAGTCAGGGTAGATCTGGTGGTTGACACCTTCCCGCTTGATGGTCAACACTGAGGTTGCCCAGTCTACGTGAGGATTGTTCTTCTGTAACCAATCTAGTCCCAGTACAATGTCAAACTTGGGAAAGTGAATGACGGGACCTTGAATGGTGGAGTGGAGATTCTCAAGCATGATGGAGAAGGGGGCAGTTTCCTTTGTCATAGCAATGTGGTGTTTGTCAGCCAGGACCACATTTTTAATCTGCAAAGGATTAGTGGCCAGCTTGTACTTATCCACAAAGCTACTGTTGACCAGGGTTTGGTCTGCGCCCAAATCCAAGAGTGCTGAGCCTGTGTAACTACAAAAGCAGAAAGGATAGGACATCAATTTATTGGGATGTCTGACAATGGTGTACAGTACCAGGTCCTCTGAGGGCACCTGGATCATTGGGCATTGGTCCACGTCCTTGGTTTGTATTCATCATTGGGCAAGTCAGGAGTTGCGTGGGGAGAGCTTGGCTTGCTTAGTGCTCTCCCCAGGATTTTCCCTCATCTTGGTTACCTTGCATGGTGGTGATACAGAAATGGGTCCAGTTTAACTGGCCGTTGTTTACATTTCCATGTCCATTTGAACCTGTGGGTTTGTGATTGGCGTCTTCCCATTGCCTCTAGGAGGTGGTTGAGAGGAGCGCCCACCTGGATAGGAATTCTTGGGTCTTTCTTGTTTCCCAGTTTGTGCCTTATACAGTGTGTTGGATGTTTGCTCTGCTTTCTCTGCTTCACAATATAAGCTTTGCAGGTTGGCCACCTGATCCAGGTTCACATGCCTCATCACATGCAACTTAAGAGCGTTGTAGTACATGAGGTGTGTGACTGGGGTGCCAAAGGCCATGTCAGATGGTGTACAAAGGCAGAGTTCCTTGTAGGTGTGGGTGAGTTCCTTCACGGTGCCTGTCTGGGTCAGGTTCTTCACTTGGTGTATGATCATGAGCGCTGTATCTTTAAGTGCAAATCTTGCCAGGAAGTCTTGATTAAAGGTATCTCAGTTCTTGTTGGTGTGCTCTTTGTGCCACTTGTTGTACCAGGTGCCAGTGTTGTGGGTCAGGCAAATGGAAATTTCTGTGGTCCAAAACTGCTGTGGGCATTCCATCTGAGCCAGCTTGCTCTGGGCGGACTGGATCTATGTGGCAGTGTTGTTGTCGTTGGCCCCAGTGAAAGGTTCCAAGGTGGCACTTTGTAGTCTTTGAGCTACGTAGGTGGGCATGATGGTTTTGTCAGCTGGTTGCGGCATCAAGGAGGGAGCCTGAAAGAAACCTTGTGCAGATATGGCATTGAAGGAAGGTAGCGGGATTACCGTGTTCTGGTACAGGACAAAGCCATTGGGTATGGCGGTACCAGGAGTGTACGGGGTCCAGTCAGGCAGGAGGCCAGACATAATTCTGTTGAGGTTTTGTTGGCTGCGGCGTGTGCGGGCAACAGGTGGAATTTTTCAAGATAAGGTAGGATGGAGAACCTACTGTGTTACCAATGTTATAACTGTGCTGTTTTAGCAGAGTTACATGGGGGAAATATTTATAAGATAGATAATAATCTTTATTGTGAGATAATGATTATATAGTTCATGTGAATCAAGGATAACAGGAACATGATTGGTGATCACACAGCTGGATGGGAGAAGGGGATGGCTTGATCCTGATAATGAGTTGAGCGCCAAAACAAGGTATCCACCATAAGGTATCATCATTTGTTCATGTTGTTGGATTTGGAAATTTGAGTTGACTTCCTAGTCTGGCTTTGAGTGATCAGATAATCGGATTGCAGGTCACAAACCTGCTTGGTTGGAACCTTTCTGGCGGGTTGAGCCTGCAGTTTTAACACCTGGTACAAGGACTTGGCAAACGCAAGTAAGAAAAAATACTACACTACAACCAATTAAGACTCTGTAAGGCCCACCAAAAGCAATGAAAAACTATCCTACCAGCAACCAAACAACAGCTAGTCCAGTATAGGGCCCAGGCTCCTGACAACCTCCCTAACAACCTGCCTCCAGAGGAGGCCAACTTTCATCTTGGGGTATCAAAACAGCAGACTTTTCCTGCCAATAAGGTTTCAACTAAGCAGGTTTGTGACCCGCAACCTGACCTTCCATAACCAAAGCCAAACTAGGAAGTCAACTCAAATTACCAAAACCAACGACATGAACAGATGATGATCCTGTATGGCAGATACCTTGTTTTGGTGCTTGACTCATTACCATGATCAAGCCACCCCTTCACCATTCCACTGTGTGATCAACACAATCATGATCCTGTTATCCATGATTCACAATAACTATTTGATCACTATCTCTCAATAAAGATTATTATCTAGTTTCTAAATATTTCCCCTTGTAACTTTGCTAAAACAGCACAGTTACAGCACTAGGAGTGTTTTCTCTTGGATTAGAGCTTTTAATGTGGGGTGTCTGCTTATTAGGACAGATATCTCTTCTGAGTGTTATAGTCCCCTTATGTTTGGTATTCTGTTGGATGCTGTCTGCTTTTGAGCTGTACATTTTCTTCTTAGAAGGTATCCTGAAGATTGATGTAGTTCCTTGTTTGAATTTTCTTGTGGCATAGAAAGGGATACCATCCTGGAATTTTATGCAAGCAGAGGAGTCACCAACGTTCATATGGCTTGATGCTATGTTGCAGATGACTTAATATGTTACAATGTATTTGAAAAAGATTCCTGTCATTTCAAGCTTATTTTGGGTTGAATTGGCTTAAACCCATTCACTCAAAAACTTGGCAGTAATTCCTACGCCTCTGAGCAAGATTTGACTTATCTAAAGTTTTTAGAGATATCCAACTTGTATGATTTTTATTTGTGTGCTATGGATCCAGAGAGTGGTGTTATCACAGAAAAGTTCTGAAAAGGTACCAATATCTGCAGAGCAAAGGTGCTGAAAGACCACATGATATATCTTAAGGGCTTCAGGAGGGGCTGGTTGATTCAAGGTTCATCTTGTAGTAAAGTAGTTAAACTGTTTAATGGGTACAGGGATATCATTGAATATAGTGTACCCTGCAAAGATGACCAGTCCTTTTTTGTCTACTCTCCAGATATCAGGGAATAATATTGACTGAATTTTCTTTCTTGGAGGTGTTTTTCCTCAAGTTGGGTATAGTAATTTTCAAACCTATTGAGATAAATAAAAAAGTCTCAGTCTAAAAATGAAATTGAAAATCAAGGAATTTATATTAAATTACAATAGATTTGGGTCCACTTTGATTTTGCTTTTAGACTGAGTTGCTTTTGTTTTTAGCCTGAGATTTTTTGTTTATCTCAACAGGTTTGAAAATTACTGTAAGTATAAATAACCTATCTGAGCTATCACTGTTGTTTATATACCTCTGAGAAGTATACAATACAAGGAACAGGGAGGATTCAGAAGAGATTGGTATCTTTATTGAAATAAGAAGGTAAATTTTTAAAGCTAAAAAATGCCACATAGTGTCCATATAAATTATAGGGGTTGGAAAAGAGGATCCTCTAGAAACCTAAGGTGTTGATCCTAGAATAATTTCTTGATTAAGTCTTGAGCCACCTTTTACTTAGTGGATTGAATCATTTCTCTTGGGAAGTGATTTTCCAAAAGGGATTAATTGAAGATATTACGACACCTCTGGGAAATTTAAAAAATGGTTGGGTATAAGGTGATTCCATGAGAAAGTAAACACCATGGATTTTGGAATCTTGGTGGTTGGCTATTGATTATATGATCTTAATTTTTTAATCAAAAAATATTTATTATCTCTTAAAATCAATTTTATTATATCAAATAGAATTATTTTTATTCACTAGAAAAATTCGACTTGCTTACATATGAAGCTTATGATTTTATTAAATGCTGTGGTTGGTAAGATAGTTGGGTATTTTTGATGTCATAAAGCTGTGCATACTGGTTATTTTTATTATTATGAAAGAAAACTAGTCTACATAATAACAACTCAGAAGTTATTTTTGATCAGCTCAAATTTAAAGAACTCAAATACTAAATTTATGTTAAGTAATTATATAGTTTATATAATGGAATCTCTATTTATGTGGGCTTCAAACTGATGATTTCTTTACTCATATACAAACTACTTTAATGGTTTGAATTGAGGTGTATTAAATGAGTAAATTGGGGTGTGGATTCAAATCCAGGTTAAACTAAAAGTAACATTTAATAAAAACATCGATTTATTGTGCAAAGATGTCAAAGGGATTAAAGATAGTTAAGGCTTGCTGGAAGAGTTCTTTGGAGAGCGAGGATCATTGATTTTCTCAGGATAGGCGTTATTGGATGTGAGAGAGCATGGTACGTAGGGAATTTTCCTTGCAGCATCTGACTCAGTATACGCGTACGTCTCAGTGTTGAAATCTCCTGCTTCCCTGGTGGGGTCGAAAGTAGGGGTTTCGGAGTAGCCACCAACCTCTGAAACTGGTAGTACAACATTCCCCCCACACCCACTAACTCGGTTAACAGGGTAGGCATCTACTGATGCAGGCTTTGCTTCGACTTTCTTTTTAGACTTCACTGGAGTGTTTTCGTCTGTGCTATTCTTTAATTCACTAGGGGCCTCTCCTAAGCTTGATTCCCCATGGGTGCTATTCATTACGACTGATTCGGCAGAGAGTGTATCCTTGGCACCAAGCCCCTTTTGAGCAGCACTAAAGCTCACAAGAGCCACAATAACACTAAACAATTTCATTTCCAGTCTTTAAAATCAACCATTCCCTTTTATACTTCACAAAGCGATCAACACCAGATAATTAAGCTTGTGTTTCACAAGCCAAAATCAATAAAACACAAAATTAAATGTACTCTCCCAGCCTAAATAATTTGTATTAGACTCATTGATAGCTGACAAGTTCAATCAAATGCTCATAAATATCATTTATAAGGCCACCAATCAGAAGCAGGCTACCACAGCGTTCAATTAAAATGATCTGCCACTCAAACAACCAAGCTCCAGATAGACATTAGTGATTAAATTAACCAAACGGCCAAGATCTCCATTAGGAATGAATGTCAATGGGCCAAACATCAGCTGTTGTGGAACGAGATCGACACCTCAAACGTGCTCCCAGCGTCAGAAATCCCAATTAATATCTTTAATCAACCATCATTTATGTTATTTCAAGCTACTCATATGTTTGGATTCCTAGCATATGACCTTTTTGCTGCAAGATTTGCCTCCAAACCAAGCTTCGTTTAACTAATTCCATCCTATATCGAGCTCGCTCCCGATGCAAGTGGGCTCATCACACTCTTCCATGTCTGTATTTAAATCCATTGAAATACTATTTAACATTAAATGACTGAGCAAGAAACAACCCACTTGCATCACGAGCAAACTCGATACAAGACGAAATGAGTTAATTGAAGCAGGCAGTACCCAAGTGCTGCAAGCACTTACCAATATCCAACCCTGTATTTTTAAAACCCAGTTGAATCCAAAATCAAATCTTTTTGTTGGATAACGAAACCAAATCTAAATCCTCAGAATAACAACATTCTTAATATGAAATTTCGCATGTGTAGCCCAATGAAAAATAAATATACCAGATAACCTTGCTACTAAGGAATAGCAATATAATGCTTACTACATAAATATAATATCTGTCAGGAAGCCAGCCCTGGGCGGCCAGCCTATCATTTTCTGGACTTGGACAGGCCGCAGGCCAGGCAGGCAAAGCCCACCATAAGATTGCCACTAACTTAAATAAGTATGTCACAGATTTCCTCACCCAAGACCACGGGCCAGAAGCTGGGATGATAGTTTCAATCACACCCAAAAGGGTGATGTACACTATTTCCAACAACTTATTAGAATAGTCTAGGGGAAGCTCCAGGGTGGAATGGGTATCAGTTTGGGAGTGAGAAACAGCTCCATGTCCAGTTGATAGGCAGGCAGGAAGTTGTACTTATCTTTAAACAGTTGGGGCTTGGTAACGTGTCATGGGCCCTTCCTGTTGTATCTAGTTAACACTTTAGTTTGTCCAAGGGATCATACATTAATATACTGTCAGAGGAGTAGTCTCTATATTCAGGTTTCAAATGATACTCCATGGAGTAGACAGGACCAAAGAGAGAACCTGACAGGCTGGCAGGGGGGTCAGATGATCTTTGAGTTAACTGGCAGATGACAAGAATAAAATACAGCAATAATTGGGGAAACCAACATCTCATAACCTTTATTTAAAAATAGAAATAAAGTCTGGTGCAGGGTCTAGGGATTGATATAGTACCCCACTTTCATACTTTACCTCTACTAATTGGGAATCATCATAAAATTGGAAATTGGAATTCAGGTGGGCAGGATACCCAAGTTTTGGGGCAGCAAAATAGCACTGGGGCAGAAAGAGCGTTCATTGGCTAGATCTTTGAGGAGAGTAGTGTGACCCTTCTTTTTCTGGAGCAATATTCTTGGGAGAGATCTTCTAGTCTGCGCTTCCTTCAGGGGCGGTGTTCTGATTGGCTACCAAGATAGGCTTTAAACTCATCAAACCAATGGTGGAAACCTCTTTGCCTACATTAGGCAACTTGTTATGTCTTTCACTAGGTACCATGATTGGCAAGCCTACGCTAGTTTTTATCTCCAAGAGCATTTGTGGCTTGTGTTGCAACCAAGATTCCCCTCTTGCCTGCCAACATATCTAATGACATGGATCAGCCTGAAGGTGAGGTCAAATTTTGGACACTATCTCCTAATTAGGAGTGCTGCCAATTTGACTTTGCTGATCCCCACACAAGTTATTCCTTGGCTTCAAACCTTACATGGAACCCACAACTGTGCCACCCCCTGATGGCCTTGTTGTTGCAACTGAACCAATGAGGATTCATTATTTGAGTTGGGGAAGACAACAGTCCACTGAAAAGGACAGGAATAATAAGAATAAGGTATTTTTTATTGCTGGATAGTACAATTAATATACGGTATGGGAAAGCCACTGGGTCACAAGGGGGTGGCACAGTGGCATGTTCCATGTAAGGTTTGAAGCCAAGGAATAACTTATGTGGGTATCAGTAGGTCAAATTGACAGTGCTTCTAATTAGGAGGAAGTGCCCACAGTTCAATATTGCCATCAGATTGATCCATGCCATTAGATATGTCAAGGGGCGGCTCCTTGAGCACCCCCTGTGTATTGTAAGATACATTAGTAGTCAAGGAGGGAAATTTTGTTGCAACACTCCCCCCTTGCCCCCTGCTCATTGTCAGACACCAGGATCAGAGTCTGCAGAAGATCTGGGAAGGTCCACACAAACAACCTTTGTGTGGGGATGGTGCGGCAGGGGCACAAGCAATTGTGGTGGAGCTTCTTGGTGTTACCTTGGGCATGTTAAAGCTGATAGGTGTGATTGTCATAGGCCGTGGCTATCTTGAAGAGCCCCAAGTGGTTGGGTTCTAACTTAGCTGAATTGGGGTTGAGGGTGTAGACGGGGTTGTCTACAGTGTACCTGGCTTCAAGGTGTTTGGTCCCTCCTTCAATTTTTTTGTGTTTGATTTCTCAGGCTTTGGCACACCATTGGCTTAGGAATAGAGTTGTCAACAGGGGGGCTTCCCGGTAACTGTAGACCGTAACTTCCCCTGTTCAACTCCTGTCAGACTGTCAGGCGTTCCAAAGGCCAAAGCGCTGGGGCTGAACCTGGTGCCTCTGTTGATTCTTGCTCGTAAGATAAGTAGAGTGGTGGGCAAGTGTTCAGTCCACGTGGTATTGGGGTGCTCCTGGGAGAGCTTGGCAATCAGTTGAAGCAGGGAGCCATTTAATTGCTCTATGCAGCTATTGGCTTGCAGATGATAGGGGGTGGTGACTATTTGTTGGAGGGCATTCTTGGCGCAGTACGCCTTCATGATTTTCCCAACAAGTTCAGGCCACCATTTTTGATGAGACGCTTGGGCCGCCCAAAGCAGGCCACAATTTCCTTGCCAATGAAGCAGGTGATGATGGTGGTATGGTTATTTTTTGTCCAAGCCACTGGCCAACAAGTGAAATAGTTGATGGCAGCTACAATGTATTTCTTCCCCAGTCTGTCTTCAGGGAGGGGCCCAACAACATCAAGAGCCCACTTTTCAAAGGGTTCTATTGCCTTGATGGGCAGGACAGACTTGGGGGGTACAGGTTTAGATGTGTTCTTTTCACACAGAACACACATTTTGAGGAGGTCCAAGATATCTTGGCACATGTGCGGTCACCAAACCTTTTGCTTCATAATCTCAAAGAGGTTGTTTCCTCTGATGTGACCCAAGGTGCAGTGGTAATTCAATATTGTGTTGCCTCATTGTGTGGTGGGGATGTACAGCATCTTCTCACCTGTCTCTGCTCAAAGTCAGACGTTGCCAGCATCAGTGGTGAACTGGATTTTGTTGTCCTTCAACTTGGAGATGGTTACTGAGTTAAGGCCTTTGTAACAAGTTGCTTCAGGGCAAAGGTACAGCATTGGCCAATCTGGATCCAAGTCATCATCCCCGGTGATGGACACTACGTAGAGCCGTAAGAGGGCATCAGCTGTTATAAGTTCCTTCCCAGGCTTGTACTCAATACGCAGCTGGTAGGGGGATAGACGCTCAACCCAGCCTGCTTGTTGGCGTGTCAAGTGGGACTGCGTGTTGAAGTACTGGAGTGACTTGTGATCTTTCAGGATGCAGGATGGAAAGATAGCCCCCTCCAGGTAACAGCGCCATTTCTCAATGCAGTGTACAATTGCTGCCAATTCTTTATCATGTATAGGGTAATGTTGTTCTGAGTCAGTAAGCTTCCTGGACTCATACACCACAGGGAGGAAGACGCCTTTGTCAGTTTCTATCTGTAGTACGCCCCCTATGGCCCTGTCAGAGGCGTCAGTCTCAAGTTTGTACTGGTAGTTCTGATTGGGGAACTGCAATATGGGCGCAGTTGTAAGTTTTTTGCTTCACATCTCAAAGGCTTGATCTCTGACAGGGATCCAATGGAGGCGCTGTTTAGTGTTCAGGAGCTTGGTGAGAGGTGCAATTAGCTCTCTTCAATTGGGGATAAACTTGCGCACATAGGCAACCATGCCCAAGAAGGTACGCACCTGACCCACATTGGTGGGAGGCGGCATGCTGGTGATTGCCTTGGTTTTGGCAAGATCAGGCTTTATCCCTTGAGCAGAGATGGTATGCCCAAGGAACAGCAGCTTTGGCTTGTTGAGCTTGCATTTGGAGGTTTTAGCTTTTAGCTGATTTTTCCAAAGGGTGTCAAGGACAGCACAGAGGAGTTGGAGGTGTGTGGTTTGATCTTGACTGAAAACAATAATGTTGTCAAGGTACACAACCACACATTCCCCAATCAATTCCTCAAATGCTTTACTCATCAACATGGCAAAGGTGGAAGGAGTGTTGGTCATCCCAAAGTTCATGACCTGACACTCAAACAATCTGTAGTGTGTGCAGAAGGCAGTTTTTACCTCATCCCCTAGTGCAATGCAAATCTGGCTATACCCCGCGGAGAGATCAATCTTGCTAAAGACCTTTGCACCTGCAAGTGTGTCAAAAAGGTTGTCAATCAACAGCAGGGGGTACTTATTCTTAACTGTAACCTCATTTAAGGTGCAGTAATCTGTGACCAGGTAAAGGGACTTGTCCTTATTGGCTATAAAGAAGACAGCAGCTCCGTATGGAGAGAGCAAGGGGCAAATAAAGCCCTTGTCAAGCGCATCCACAAGGTGCTGGTGGAGGGACTCATCTTCTTTTGGTGTAAGACAATATAAGGGACGTGCTTTGGGTAATGACCCTTGAAGTTGTACAGCATGCTGAATCTCTCAGGGAGGAGGTAGTTGGTCCAGTGTTTCACTGAAAACATCCTTGTATTCCTCGAGGAGAGCAGCAAGTGCTGGTGGAGGTGGAGTAGTCAAGTAAGGAGCTGCAGGTGATTCAGTGCGGATAACTTTGACTGAGCATTGGTTGAAGTCTAGTTTCCCCCCCTTGAAATTGTACAAGCCTGTTTTAGTTATTCTGAAAATACCGCATTATGAAGAAGCTTACTCATTTCAACAGGATAGATCTGAAAGCCCACCCCATTTCTATTGAGGGTGATAACAGATGTACCCCAGTTGATGTAGGGACAGTTGTTACAAAGCCAGTCAAGGCCAGCAATTACATTGTGGCTGAGATCTGCCATGATTGGCCCAGAGAGCTTAACCTAGACGTTCCCCATTCTCACAGAGAAGGGGACTATTTCATGGGTAATTACTACTCTACGGGAATCAGCTACTTGTACTGCCTTGAATCTGCTTGGCACACAGTCTAACTGTTGAGAGTCAGTGAATGCCTGGTCAACCATGGTGTGATTGGCCCTGGTATTGACCAATAATTTGTGGGTATTCCCACAAAAACAAAAGGGATAAGCCAAGCAGGTTACTTTATTGAGAAAGTGGCTTGCTTGAAGTACGGGGTTGTCACTATGAACCTGGAAGATGTCAAGAGTTTCAACTTTATGTACATTGTAGTTGCAGGGATTCTTGGAAAGGAGGGATTGAGAGTGAGCGTCAAGTGGGGTTGCAGAACCTCTTGTTGCTACAACCCCCAGGCTTTTCCCTGGTCCTCAATTTGTGCTAGCTGAAGTTCCCCCTTGCAGGGGTGTTTAATCCCATTTTCCTGCTGGTGGGGCTGACAACGGCCTACTTGGTTGTGGCCACTGCCATGTGTTGCACAAGGTTGAGGTAGAGCGTCATTAATACAGCAGAAGCCCATCAAAGCCTGATTGTTGGCCTCCATAATGGCTTTTTAACAGTCATCAATGGAGGTGCAGCAACCTACAGGGACCCACTTACAGATATGAGGCTTGAGCCCATTAACTATTAGAGTCAGAAGCATAGCATTTCTGTTGGTCACAGCTTTGGGGGTGGTGGCAAGAGCTTGCTGCCAGGCGGCAAGGTATTTGGGAATGGAGCCAGTCTGCTTGATTGCCAGAAGAGGAGTTCCCACCACAATAGGTGAAAAGGTTTCACTGTAGCAGGATTTTGTGGCGTCCCGTAATACCGCCCAGGTAACCTCAATTTCTTGGCTGGCCCAGTTGGTAAACCACACAGCAGCGGGCCCCGTGAGGCGCCCAGATGATGTGGCAACCCACGTGGGTTCAGGTACTTGACAGATAAGGAGGCAGGTTTTTTGGAGTCAAGCCAACTGACAATATTGGCCCCTTTGACCCCACCTGTAAAGGACTCCAGCTGAAAGTTGAGCATGCGCTGTGAAAGGTCTGACTGAGGCATGGTGATGCTGGCGTCATGCTATCTAAGGCAGAGACAATTATACACACTTGTAAAAACTAGCTGGTCTTGGTAGATAATGTACCTGTTGAGGATGTCTCCTCGGGAATTGGCAGGAAAGTCTCTTGATGGGGAGTAGCCATACGGCCTGTACTCTGTCCTTTCTTGGGGGGTTTTCTTTTAGGTAGGTTGTGAACCTACCACTGCTACCACTGTTTCAACTGAGCCAGTGAGGATCCAGTATTTGAGTTGGGGAAGACAACAGTCTAATGGAAAGGACAGGAATAATAAGAATAAGGTATTGTTTATTGCTGAATAGTATGATTAATATACGGTATGGAAAAGCCACCGGGCCACAAGGGGGTAGCATGGTGGCATGCTCCATGTAAAGATTGAAGCCAAGGAATAACTTGTGCTGGATCAGTAGGTCAAATCGGCAGTGCTCCTAATTAGGAAGAAGCGCCCACAATTCAACATTGCTATCAAAATGGCCCATGTTGTTAGGTACGTTAAGGGGCAACTCATTGATTGCCCCCTGTGTATTGTAAGATACGTTGGCAGGCAAGTCTGGAAACTTGGTTGCAACATTGTGGCTTTCCCCATATAGTATATTAGTCACAATATCAATTAGTAAACCTTATCTTATTCTTCTCATTCTTGTCCTTTATATTGGACTGTTGTTTTCCCCAATCAAAAACTGAACTACCATTGGTTCAGTTGCAACAGCTATCACATTTAGGCTCATTTTGATTGTAATTAGCTAAATAATTTATCTAGATACTCTTGATTTAATGAAAATCATTCTATCAAGTCATAGTTTTATCATTTCTAGTTTACTCCACTGATGTTCTTTTGAGATTAATCTGTGGCAAGCAAGGTTTACTCTTAAACAATATGTAACCACTCGGATCAGCTGATGCATCTGAGTGGGATTTTCTATTATTTTGCTTTAGAATAGATAAATCCAAAATTTTATTAGCCAACTATCCTGAACTTGAACTTAAACTTAAATTTATGTATCTTTTTCAATTAAATGTATTTAAAACTGATCAAGATCTCTTTTTATTGGTCAATTTAATCATCAGCAGAGTTTAAACATCCTATCATATAAAAGGATCTTAAACAATTGCTGCTTCCTTTCTACTTTTAATCCATTGATTCTAAAGTCGGGTAATCTATACAGATAAGCCACTTTGATATGGTTGAATGGGGTTAGCCACTAATTTAAAAATCAATTAATTAAAAACAAATTTATATAAGTTCAAGTGGCCTATATTTTAATTAAACATAATTTATACCACACTCTACTGAATTCAATCTGTGTACTTTCAAAGATGCATGTAAGGGATTGAATTTAAGGATGAGCCAAATTGAGCTTTTGGTTTGGACATTGAATTTAAAATAAAATTTAAAGAAACATTGGTTCAGTCAAATCTCTTACAGTTTAAGCCCACTAGAGGTGAAATTACATCCAGACTGTTACAAATTATTTTCCCTTCTTGCCTGCTAACATACCTTACAATACACAGGGGCGCTTGAGGAGCCACCCCTTGAAATATCTAACTGCATGGATCAATCTGATGGTAATATTAAACTGCAGGCACTTCCTCCTAATTAGAAGAGCTGCCAATTTGACCTGCTTATCCTCACACAAGTTATTCCTTGGCTTCAAACCTTACATGGAACATGCCACTATGTCACCCCCTTGTGGCCTTGTGGCTTTCCCCATATAGTATATTAATCACAATATTCTATAATAAACAATACCTTATTCTATTCATTCCTGTCCTTTCTATTGGACTGTTGTCTTCTCCAATCAAATACTCAACTCTAATTGGTTCAGTTGCAACAGTGATAGCAGCAGTAGGTTCACAATCTACCTAAAAGAAAACCCCCCAAGAAAGGACAGAGTACGGGCTGTATGGCTACTCCACATCAAGAAACTTTTCTTTCAATCCTGAGGGAGACATCCCCAAGGGGTATGTTATCTACCAAGACCAGCTGGTGCTCACAAGCGTATACAATTGACTCTGCCTTGGACAGTGCAACACAAGTGTCACCCTGCCCCAATTGGACCTTTCTCAATGCATACTAAATCTCCAACTTGAGTCTTTTGCAGGTGGTGTCAAAGAAGCTGACATTGTCAGTTGGCTCTACTCTACCAAGACCAGCCTTTGTATCTGTCAGGTTCCTGAGCCCGTGTGGGTTGCCACTGCTTCTGGGTGCTTTACAGAGCCTGCTGCAGTGTGGTTTACCAACTGGGCCTTTAAAGAGATAGATGTTACTTGGGCGTTGTTCAGGAACGCCGCAAAATCCTGCTACAGTGAAACCTTTTCATCTATTGTGGTGAGAACTCCCCTCCTGGCCATTAAACAGACCAGATCTGTCACTGAATATCATCTAGCTTGGCAAAAAGCCCTTTCTGCTGCCCCAGAAGCAGTCACCAACAGGAATGGCATGCTTCTTACACTAATAGTCAATGGGCTCAAACCCCATATCTGCAAGTGGGTTCCCGCGGGGTGCTGTACCTCCATCAACAACTGCTACAAGGCCATTGTGGAGGCCAATAACCAGGCTTCAATGGGCTTTTGTGGGTCTAATGATGCGCCATCCCAGTCTTGTCCTGCACCTGGCAGTGCCCACAATCAGGTGGGCTGCCACCAGTCCCACCAACAAGAGAATGTGATTAAGTGTCACCAAGAGGGGGAACTCCAATTAGCGCAAATTAAAGACCCAGGAAAAGCCTGGGGGTGTAGATACAAGAGGTTCTACAACCCCACTTGACCCTTGCTCTCAATCCCACCTCACAAAAAACCCTTGTGATTACAATGTGCATGATGTTGAAACTCTTGACGTCTTCCAGGTTTATAGCAACAACCCTGTTCTCCAAGCAAGATATTCTTCAAATAAAGTAACCCGCTTGGTCTATCTCTTCTGTTTTGTGGGAACACCCACAAACTTTTGGTAGACGTTGGGGCCAATCACACTATGGTTAACCAGGTGTTTGCAGATTCTCAGAAGCTAGACCAAGTGCCCAGTTGATTCAAGGCAGTACAAGTAGCTGACTCCTGCAGAGTGACAATTACCCATGAGACAGTACCCTTCTCTGTGATAATGGGTAACATCCAGGTCAAGCTCTCTGGGCCAATTATGGCAGGGCTCAGCCATAATGTCATTGCTGGTCTTGACTGGCTGCAACACAACCTCCCCTATATTGACTGGGATATGTCTGTCATCATCCTTAACAGGAATGGGGTGGGTTTTCAAATCTATCCTATTGATATGAGAAAATTACTTCATGATACTGTGTTTTTCAGAACCACAGAGACAGGTACATATGATTTCAAGGGGGAAACTAGACTTTAATCAATGCTCGGTCAAAGCTATCTGCGCTAAATCACTTGCAGCTCCCCCTTGATCACTCCTCCCCCACCAGCACTTGCTGCACTCCTCAAGGAATATAATGACCTTTTACGTGAAACACTGGACCAACTGCCTCCCCCTGGAAGATACATCATGCTTTACAACTACAAGGGTCACTGCCCAAGGAACTCCCCTTTATTATCTGACGCCCAAGGAAGACAACACTCTCTGTCAACACCTTGTGGACGCACTCAACAAGGGCTTTATTTGCCCCTCCCTTTCACCCTACGGGGCTGCAGTCTTCTTTGTAGCCAAGAAGGACAAGTCTCTCTAGTTAGTGCCTGACTACTGCGCCCTAAACAAAATTACTTTCAGGAACAAATACCCCCTGCCGTTGATTAACAACCTGTTTGACACACTTGCAGGTGCCAAGGTCTTTAGTAAGATTTATCTCACTGCTCGGTACAACCAGGCCTGCATTACACCAGGGGATGAGGCAAAAACTGCCTTTCATACACACTACAGTTTGTTTGAGTGCTGTGTCATGAACTTTGTAATGACCAACGCTCCTTCCATCTTTGCCATATTGATGAACAAGGCATTTGAGGATCTGATTGCAAAATGTGTTGCTGTGCACCTTGAAAACTTCATTGTCTTCAGTCAAGACCAAACCACACACCTCTAACACCTCTGTGCTGTCCTCAACACCCTTTGTAAAAACCAGCTGAAGTCCAAGCCTTCCAAATGAAAATTCCTCAGGTCAGAGCTCCTATTCCTTGGGCACACCATCTCTGCCCAGGAAATAAATCCCAACCCTGACAAGAGCAAGGCAATCACAAGCATGCCACCTCCCACTAATGTGGGCCAGATGTGTACATTCTTAGGCATGATTGCCTACGTGTGCAAGTTTATCACAAATTGCGGAGAACTAATTGCACCTCTCACTGAACTCCTAAACACCAAACAGCGCTTCTATTAGACCCCTTCCAGAGATCAAACCTTCAAGACATTGAAGCAAAGACTTACAGCTGCACCTATATTACAGTTCCCCAATCAGAACTGCCAGTACAAACTCAAGACTGATGCCTCTGACAGGGCCATAGGAGGTGTGCTACAGGTGGAAACTGACAAAGGTGTCTTCCTTCCTGTGGCCTAAAAATCCAGGAAGCTCACCAACTCAGAGCAACGCTACCCAATACATGATAAAGAGTTAGCAGCAATTGTGCACTTCATCAATAAATGGTGTTTTTACCTTGAAGGGGCCACCTTTCCACCCTGCGTCCTAATAGACCACAAGTTGCTCCAGTACTTCAATATGCAGTCCCACTTGATACAACGCCAGGCAGGATGGGAAAAGTGTTTGTCCCTGTACCAGCTGTGCATTGAATACAAACCAGGGAAAGAACTTGTCACAGATGATGCTCTCCCCAGGCTGTATATAGCGTCCGTCACAGGGGACAATAGCCTAGACCCGGACTGACCAATGCTCTACATGCGTCCTGAAGCAACCTGCTACAAAGTCCTCAACTCCACAAATATCTTCAAATTAAAGGACAACAAAATTCAGTTCACCACTGATGCTGGCAACGTCTGTTTTCAGGCAGAGACCGGTGAGAAGAAGCTGTATATTCCCACCACCCAGCAAGGAGATACCATACTGCCTTACCACCGCACCTTGGGTCACATCAGAGGATGTAACCTCTTCAAAATAATGAAACGTAAGGTTTGGTGGCCATGTATGCACCAAGACATCTTGGACCTCCTCAAAACATGTATGCTGTGTGAGAAGAATATGTCAAAGCCAATGCCTCCCAAGTCTGTCCTGCCCATCAAAGCCATGGAACGTTTTGAACAGTGGGCCCTCAACATTTTTGGACCCCTCTCCAAGGATAGGCTAGGCAAGAAGTACATTGTTACAGCCATCAACTATTTCACCTGTTGACCAGTAGCGTGAGCAACCACTAACCACACCACCACAATCACCTGCTTTATTGGTAAAGAAATTATAGTCTGCTTTGAGTAACCCAAACGTCTTATCACAGATGGTGGGCCTGAACTTATGGGACAAGTCATGAAGGTGTACTGCGCCAAAAATGCCCTCCAAAGAATAGTCACAACCTCCTATCATGTCCAAGCCAATGGATGTGTGGAGCGTCTAAATAATTCACTGGTCCTACTAATTTTCAAGCTCTCACAGGAGCACCCTAACTCTGTGTGGCCCAAACACCTGCCCACCGTGCTACTTATCTTGCAAGCAAGGATCAACAGGGGCACTGGGTTCAGCCCCAGTGCCTTGGCCTTTGGAACACCTGACAGCTTGATGGGAGTGGAATAAGGGAAATTACAATCTATGGTTCCTGGGAAGCCCCCCTTGTTGCCTACCCCCTCCCTGAGCCAGTGGTGTGCCAAAGCCCAAGACATTAAACACAAGCAAATTGAGGGGGTACAAAACACCTGGAGGCCAGATACGCTGTAGGTGACCCCATCTATGTCCTCAACCCCAATTCAGCCAAATTAGAACCCAATCACCTGGGGCCTTTAAGATAGCCTAAGTTTATGACAACCACACCTATGAACTTGAAGATGCCCAAGGAAACACCAAGAAGCTTCACCATGATTGCTTGCGCCCCTGCCGTGCCATCCCCACACAAACAACCTTTGTGTGGATCTTCCCAGATCTTCTGCAAACTCTGATCCTGGTGTCTGACAATGAGCAGGGGGCAAGGGGGAGTGTTGCAACCAAATTTTCCTCCTTGCCTACTAATGTATCTTACAATACACAGGGGGCGCTCAAGGAGCCGCCCCTTGACATATCTAACAACATGGATCAATCTGATGGCAATATTGAACTGCAGGCACTTTCTCCTGATTAGAAGCACTGCCAATTTGACCTGCTGATCCCCGCACAAGTTATTCCTTGGCTTCAAACCTTACATGGAACATGCCAGTATACCACCCCCTTGTGGCCTTGTGGCTTTCCCCATATAGTATATTAGTCACAATATTCTACAATAAAAAATACCTTATTCTATTCATTTCTGTTCTTTCTATTGGACTGTTGTCTTCCCCAATCATATACTGAACACTAATTGGTTCAGTTGCAACAAGACAGAAAACAGACAGACTTTTATATATATTAATAATAATAACTAGGTGATTGCCCTGTCCAGGGACAGAATTAAAATTGAATTTAATACTGTAAATTCAGAACCTAAACGTAAAAATGCGGGATTGTCAAATCCTTGGTCCAAATTTTGAATCACTTTTGTGGGCAACTCAGCTGAGTGAAAAATAAAATATTTAATAAAATCAACCATTTAATTTGACTTGTTTTGATTTATTTAAATTGGCAAATTTCAAATCTCTTGAGTAGATAACTCAACTAACAAAAGACAAAACTCAGCAAACAAATGTGGGATACATAAATCAGAAATGCAGGATTCTAATGTCTGATTTGAGATTTCCTGTATTTCAAACAAATCATAGACATCATGTAAAATTAATGAATCTGAAATTGCGGGATTGTCAAATCCAAGAACCAAGTTTCAAATCATAATTGCAAGGAATTTGAAATAAATATAATTTATGGGTGTCTCAAAAAGGATGCTAAAGGATCTAGAGTGGATTTGTGCTAATTCTTTTAGGAATCATAGGCATTCTCAAAAATCACCCTATTCCATTTTAGGACGGCTAAAATTTAGATGCTTGATTACAGTAGATTTTAAAAAACACTAATAATAAAATAGAATTATATATCACAATATGTTTTTACCATGTTGCCTTTTCCTTGGTGTGTTGATAGTTCATTTGCTGTTGATAAGGTGTTTGCATTTAATTGGATGGTTTCACCTCCAGTTGCCTTGGCAATAGGAAATCAAGCCACCTCTGCAACCACAGTTGGTCTCAGGGAGGCGGCTTGATTTCCTATTGCCAAGGCAACTGGAGGTGAAACCATCCAATTAAATGCAAACACCTTATCAATAGCAAATGAGCTATCAACACACCAAGGAAAAGGTAACATGGTAAAACATATTGTAATATATAATTCTATTTTATTATTAGTATTTTCTGAAATCCACTGTAATCAAGTATCCTTAATAGCAGTACATGAATACATAGTGCAGTAAACTGATGGTTTATCTTTTCCTCTCCTGTCTTCCTTGAAAAGAAGTTTTGTTGGCCCCTTGGCTATGCCAGGGGCCAAAAAATTTTGAAAAATTTCTGCGTCATCAGGAGAGTAGCTCATAAATCATTATATGAGTTTATGGTTGCTATATTAGTGATTTAGAGTGCAGAATATTGCATAATTTCCAGTTTAGACAATTTTACATTTCACTTAATTTCATGTCTAAACATGGTTGTTGAGATTGCATTTTCCATTTGATTTTATCCAGAGTGGAGCTTCTTGATTTGGGTTGATTTGTCCTAGTTTCTTACTTTACATTCAATTTAGATTCCAGTTCCTGCAATTAATATCTGAGTTTACTAGTGGCATTCAAAATTGATTTGAAATCTGGTTCTTGGATTTGACAATCCTGCAATTTCAAAAAACATAGTAAACTTAATGAAAATGATTGATGGATTTGAACGCTTCAAATCAGATTCCAGTTAATTCATTTTGTCCATTGGAAATATGCAGTTTGACTTGAACTTTGCAAAGTGTCTATGAGCTCCCACATTTTTAAAAATTCAAATAAAAATACAAAAAAATCAATTTAATTAAAAAAGGCCATCCTGCAAAAGTAATTCAAAATTTGGACCAAGGATTTGACAATCCCGTATTTTTATGTTTAGGTTCTGAATTTACAGTAAATCAATTAAATATATTTTATTATATTTTTAGGCTTGGATTACTTATCACATATTTAATTAAATTTTTATTTAATTTCTTTATTAAAATTTAATTTCAATAATATTTGTTTTAATTTTAAATTATAATTGTATATTCCAAGCATAAATAAAAACTAAACCTAAATAAGAGTAGTATCACTATTAAGTTTAGTAAAGCTAAACTAATTATTTTAAAATTTCTTATTTGATTTTTAAATCCCTTTAAAATTTAGAGCTGATCTGCAGCTTTAAAAAAAGCTATTGGACATCAAAATTGGCTCAGTATTCACTGAGATACATTGATTTTAGTTTTTAGTGTGTATTAAAAGTTAATTTAGATAATATCAAATCAAGTCCGAGCCTTTGATTATGATGCAAGCCCAATTCCAGCACTTAACTATATAACTCAGCATCTAGAGCAGCTAGAGCTATCATGTTTGGTACCATGTTGATTGGTGTCATCTGAAAAACCGATCTACGTCCTCTAAATTTCATGAAAATTATTATATTAAATCATAATTTTATCATAGCTAGTTTACTCCACCAATGTTCTTTTGAGATGAAGCTGTGGCAAGCAAGGTTTACTCTGAAACAATATGCAGCCACTTGGATCAGCTGATGCATCCAAGTAGAATATTCTATTATTTCACTTTGGAATAGATAGATTCAAAATTTCCAAGCCAACCATCCTGAACTTAAACTTAAATTTATTTATCTTTTTCAATTAAATGTATTTAAAACTGATCAGGCTCTCTTTTCATTGGTCAATTCAATTATCAGCATAGTTTAAACATCCAATCATATAAAAGGATCTTAAACAATTGCTGCTTTCTTTCTAATTTTAATCCACCCATTCTAGAGTTGGGTAATCTATACAGTTTTTTTAAGGAAGTAATATTTTATTAGTGTTCAAAGACAGTGTTTAAAAGAAAAGCAGTCAAAGGGAATTGGGGATATGTGTCATTATGTGGGGGCAGAGTTTGGCGTCAACACTTGTTGTTGCCATTGAATACTGTCAAGATTTTGCGTTCTTGAAGAAGAAGAGTTATTTTTTATTAAAGGTATTATACATGTTGAGATAGGAATATCTATATGGGGACAGATGTGCTTCCAATTGGTGTCTTAGAGTGCAGCAACTGGCAGAGTTCTGTTGTTACTGGAGCTAAGTAAAGGGAGAGTCCTGTGGTCTTTGGGACGCGACACCAACTGAGGTGGTTTGGCAGGATTCTGGAAGTATCAATAATACGCTCTTATTGTACTTGACACTACTTCTATTTGGTTTAGTAGTAATGTTGATGATTATTATTTGTCTGCCTTTCAAGTGATCTTGGAAGGGCTTTTTATATTGTAAAGGTGGCAGCCAGACTGGTGTCTAGCTGCAGATAACTCTTACTAGCTAGCTTATCATCCCCAAGCTACCAGTTTCACCCCCAGAGTTGGATTCCAAACCTGAATAAGGTTTTGGAATGAGGTAATATCCTAGGCTACTAATTTCTCATTGTCAGCCTGGATATCTCTTGACTTAGTTGAGACCAACTAAGTTGACATCCATAGGGTGGGGTCCCATATTGTGCTTGGTCTAATGCACAAATTGCATGGGCGGTTTTCTGTCCTATTTCTTGGTGAAACAGGATGTTGTAATTTTCTGTCTTTATTCTGTTTGGCAGAATTGTGTCTATTTTTAGAATCTGGAATATCTAGCACCTAAATATAGAAGCTTCTGGATCAACCAATGACCTGTGACCCAGAATGTCTCAGTTGTCTTCTGGATTGTAAACTATAATAGTCTTGATATAGTTTCTCCATATTCTGGAATATATGTCTTGCATCTGGCTGTGGCCCGTCTATTGTTGACTCATAGCTTTATTGATGGGAATATGGATCAGTCAACCCTGATAGATCAGGATTTCCTGACAAATAATATTAGGTGTGATTCTGGTGGACCTCCTGGATATGACTTCCATCAACCTGGCTGTGCCAGGGATGATATGTCCATACTTGTCAATTCAGGCTATGGAATTTTCAACCAAAGTGATAATTTCTCTTTCATAACTGATACCAGGTTGGGGCTATCATCAAAGATGACGCTTATGCGGGTGGTGTGAATTGTCCACAATGCTAGATGGTACACCATGGCCTGGAATGGTTCCGGTTCTGTCTTCATGCTTAACTTGGAGAATAAATCAAACTTGGTACTAAAGTGGAGGGATAGCCCAAGCAGTTAGGTGACTTCAGTCCAGAATCTTGAGACCATGATACCAGGTAATCTATACAGATAAGCCACTTTGGTATGGTTGAATGGGATTAGCCATTAATTTAAAATTTACGTAATCAAATACAAATTTATTAAAGTTTGAGTGGCTTATATTTTAATTCAACATGATTTAGACCACACTCCACTGAATTCAATCTGTGTACTTTTAAATATGCATGTAAGGGATTGAGTTTAAAGATGAGCCAAATTGAGCTTTTGGTTTGGATATCGACTTTAAAATAAAATTTAAAGAAACATTGATTCAGTCAAATCCCTTACGGCTTGAGCCCACTCGAGGTGACATTACATCCAGACAGACTCACGTTTATATATATTAATAATTAAGTTTACACATATATCTAATTTAACTAATTGCTCTAGAAGCAAAAATATATAATTTATTTCAGAAGGGTTTTAACACTGTAGTTTTAAAAGAACTAAAACAAAAGTTTTAAATCCAATTGAAATATTGGCATGACTATCTTTTTTAAAAAAAATCATCTGTATCTTTATTTTTTAAATCTATGTTTAATAATATCAAAATAAAAATTCACTCTGTATGTGGTAGTCCAGACTGAGAAGCCAGAAAGAGCTAAAACAAGATATCTGTATTTCTAGCTATTTGTCACAATTTTCATACCTCAAAAAACCAATATAAACTTCATTTATTAAATCAACAAACTAATCACAAAGTTATATATGTACTTATTACTATATACAATAAAAATGATACCGCTTTTTAAATAATTAGTTGATTCGGATAATTCAATGTGTTTTGTGTTGACCGGCTTCAAAAATTAGATAGAAGTAGTATTCTATAGACAAGGATCATTTTAAAGCAATTTTGATATTTATCCTTGGTACATTAAGTCATAAAAATTTTATTTTAAAAAAGTTTAAATAAAAAGAGTTAGCTATTTTTATGGGATGATATGTTTATTTGAATAGTCAATTGCTATAAACAGTTTAGCTTGTAAAGTAGTCTTGCTGATAAAAGGTACTAGTCAAAGTTGGGGAGGCTTTTAGGACGCTCGTGTTGGTATATGCATTTTGCGAGGCGTACGATAGCTAGAAGCCAAGGCTGCATACCTGCAAGCATTGCAGTCTTCTAAGACCAAAAGCCACTCTTGTTAAGACGGGCACCACTGGAGTAAGTAATCGAATTCATCTTCTTTGGGCAAGTGAAGACAGTAGAACATGCAGGTTTCCGAAGCAGTCAATATCACCCTTAGCGGCAAACAAATTGCTCCTTGACAAGACACCCACAAACACAGGAAACAAACGAACTCGTAAATGAAAGACAGCAACATAAAAAAGAACTCTAAAATGAAAGACGAGAAAGAAACAATCGATAATGAAACAGACACCAGAAACACTCGAAAAATGAAACACAGACACAGGAAACAGAGACGCAAGAACACCCGAAACGGACACAAGAACCGGACAGGACACCATAAGAACTTAGAATCACTAAGATTCCAAGACACATAGGCATCAAAGTTATTGTAAAATTGCTAGTGAATTTTACCTATCTAGCAGACATCCAAACTTACAGGGCGGCGGAGGCGGACAAGGAACAGGCACCACATAAGAGGAGGCGGAGGGCCAGGTGAGATAAAGGCCAACAAAGCAGTTGGCCAGGTGAGACAAGTGCGGGCCGAGGAAGGCTGGTGAGGTGAGAGAGAAGAAATAATAAATTTAATCCTTGATAGTTGAAGGCTTGGATCCGATCTCAGCTCAATTTATAGCGCTTTTGATGAACTCTAAAGATTGCTTAGTTATATAGCCCTGATAAATTGTTTTGTCATATGATATTAAACTAAGCTCTAAATGCCTAATGTAAGACATTCGTCATATCACTTACTAACCTCTGACATTATATAAGTTGGAATGACTTTATTTCAAACACAATTTAATACAAATGATCTACGCTAACATTGCTAAGCAAATCGGGCTAAGCAGATCCTAATGCTCCCCTCTGCATGATCTTTTAAAGTAGGTTTTAACATAATCATCTTAAACAAAGAGCCACGTCATTTGAAGTATATATTTTTATTAGAGAAACTTTTTGTTATTTTAAACAAATTGCTGAGTGAAAACATTTCGTAAATAATCGTATAAGAATTTTAGTCAATCCATAAAATTCTTTAACTGGAGAGATATTGAAATCGGCTTTCTTTTAAAAAACCAAATAATACAAACTACTTTCAATGCTAAAAAATATATTCACTCTCAGAAAATGCTGTTCTTACAGTTGTCCTTCCTGTATTCAATAACCCCCTTTTATATAACCAAGCAAAATAAAATATTTAAATCGAGGAACTAATATGAATAACTAGACTAGCTCATTTAAAATTATATAAGTTTGCTTTGCATATCACAAGTTAAAATTATTAATTTTTTAATCAAAATTACAATAGCTTCATTTCTAACACACATCCAATTTACAAAAGTGGCATGCAAGATCACTTTTAAACTTTTCATATATGGATACTATTATGTACTAATTTTTATTGACACCTTTTAAATATATACACACGATGTCAATTGTAAAGCTAGACACCAATTTTTAATGAAATCCCCTAATAATACTTCAACTTGTTTATATTATTCAAAACTTTAAACCATGCTCAATTCAATTTCAATGTTTTACCACTGATCAATTATAAGTTTTTCTCTGTAATAAAAATATATTTGACATTTAATAATAAGGTTTGGGTTGTGTTAACAAATATATAGAAACATAATTTTTAAGTTATCCAATTATATAAAAATATAAACCAATAAAGGGATGGATGATAAATAAAACATGTAATTTTATTAGAGGTAAATGATATCAATACTGTAACTTTGATTTTTATAATGAAGTAAACTCATTATCAATTAGTTATCCATAAAGAAATAGTAAAAATAAAGTAGAAGCATGTTGAAATACCAAACCCACAATTATTTAGTCAGCTTAATAAAGTGGTTTGAGGTTTCAAAATTTATAATGCTCAGCCTAACATCCTGAAAATGATCAAATGATAGAAAACTATATGTTTGGATTCAAACTCTTACCAGGTCAGAAGAAAGCTATGTGTTTAAGTACAGTAGTTTTCAAAGCTATGGCACCAAGCAAAAAAACCCATCTCCAAGTGAGATCAATTCCCCTGTAAAAAATCAACCCAGATGCAAACAAAGTTAATGCATCTCAGAAAAAAATGAAATTGAATCCAAATCTACTTTATTTTAATATAAATTCAATATTTTTAAACTTGTTTACATCTGATTTTATTTTATTTACAGATGAGTTATTTCTATTAGGGATGAGTTTTTTTCTTAACACCATAGCTTTGAAAACTACTGTATATATAAGCAATCTTGTTATTTTTGACATTAAAATGCTATAGCAGAAAATCAAAAAAGATGTTAATGCTTATAATAAACTAATTCAAAGTTTTTCTGCAGGAGGGTACAGTGGCAATCTTGCTTATCTGCTTTCCAAGTTCATATACCTTGTACTTATTCTTAAAAGATGTCTTGATCTGCTGTTTGTAAATTATAGCCTTACACTGTCTTTTTCTTTGAAGCTCTAAATTCCATATCTTGAAGGGAGGTGTCAGGGAGCCAACCTTGTGCGTCTGGCCTGTTGTTTTCTAAGAACGCATGGGCTGCAGGTTTTGTGGGCAGGGCCCGCCACAAGATTGTGGCTAACTTAACAAGATAGGACACTGACTTTCCCACCCAGGACCACAGTCTGGCAGCCAGGATTATGGTGTCAATCACCCCAGTAAGGGTGATGTACACAATCCCAATA
Organism: Entomophthora muscae; assembly: GCA_014839935.2. Classification (NCBI taxonomy): domain Eukaryota; kingdom Fungi; phylum Entomophthoromycota; class Entomophthoromycetes; order Entomophthorales; family Entomophthoraceae; genus Entomophthora; species Entomophthora muscae. The sequence goes on along the minus strand of QTSX02002341.1, from coordinate 13,299 downwards.
TTTTATTGGTATGGTCCAGGGAGAGGTCAGGTGCGGGCACAGGCATCAGTTTGGGGGTCACTGGTGGTTCCATGTCCAACTGGTATGCAGGTAGGAAGTTAAATTGTCTCTGAACAACTTGGGTTTGGAAACATGCCAAGGACCTTGTCTATTATATCTGGCTGCTGATGCTATTTGGGCCAGGGAGTCTTTTTTCAGGATCTTCTCTAGTATGTACTCCCTGTATTCAGGCTTCTTTCATGGTAAATTCCATAATGCTGGTAATTAATTGGCCAAGTAAGAAGGCTCAAAAAGCCAGAAACCCTTTAATAAAATTGACTGATTTGACGGATTTAAATCAAACAGTTGATTAAAAATGGGTTACAGCTGCTCCAGTTTGCCAGTTGAGTCTGAATTCCCCTTGTAAGCTGACGTTGATAAATTGACATAATTTGAGGGTCACCCAATATGATCTTATTTATCAGTATGGTCATCAGAAGTTGGTCACTCAAGGGTTCTTTGCAAACTATACTAGATACTCAGTTGACAATGTGGAAGGAATAGGAGCCCAGGATCCAGGTGGTATTACTTAGTCAAATTTTGATATATATTGAATAATTTTCACTGTTTCAACTCTTAAGAGTTGAGTCCTCCCAAATTTTACTCAACAAAATCAAAATATCCCTTGGTCTAATTTTTTATTCAAATGCATCCTGTAGTTGGCCTTTTGCGCTACATTCTCTACAATTTAATCCTTAGCCAGATTATTACAGGAATATAGGGCCTGCTGTCAGTAATTTGTCATTGCCTCCACCAAATGTTAATTCAATGCCTGCCAATATTTGAGTTGTTCCTCCTACTGTCAAAACTGAAACTATGTTGCTATCTCAATGTCCTGAATTTTATGCTGAATACACTTTGATTCTCTTGCAGGTCATTTATCTTGGGCTCTTTTGGTTAGGGTTAAATATTTTACTTAACCCTAGTATCTCAGTTTAAAATTTCACAAAACAGTATCTGAAGTTGCATTGGTGGTTAATCATTAACACCATGTGAATTTGGGTGGTGATTCCCCATCACTTGGAGACAGCTTCTCATTATCTGTCAATTTCTGTCACAGCTTCAGTGGGTACTCTGTAAAGTGAATAGGTCTAAATGAGGCACCTGGCAGACAGTAAACTGTGGGCAGGTGGGCTAGGAGATCTTGTGCTGAGATGATAAATTGCAAAGATGAAAAAGGCAATAATTAGACAAACCAACATCTTATGAGCTTTATTATTAAAAATTATAATAAAGTCTTAGCACAGAGTCTATGAGTCTATATAGTACCTTGCCGCCAAACTTTACATTTTCCATGTGGGGTTCATCATAGGATCAGAAAATATGAGGTTGGGTGGCCAGGACACCCAGGTTCAGGAGCAGCAAAATGGCACTGCTGCTTGGTGTTTGTTTATTTGTTGGAATCTCTGGAAAGGTTGCTCAATTCTTCTATTCTTGAGCCATGGTCATGAGAGCAGGCTTCAGGCCCGTGTTTTCCTTGGGTGATGAATCTTGATTAATCACTAGTGTAGACTTCAAACTCATGAAGCTAATGGTAGGAATTTCTTTTACTCCATTAGGCAATTTTCTTATCTTCTATTGGATGCTGTAGTTTTTAAGATTTGACTAGTATTACCATCTAGGGAGTTATGCTCAGCTTCAGCTTGAGGGGGCTCAATCCCAGGAAAACATGGGCAGGCAGCCCGCTGGGGATCAGGGCCATGGTTTGAATCCCACCCTTGGTCCCAGATTTTGATTGAATGGAAGTTGTCAATCCTGACAGAAGGAGGTATTCTTTCTCTGTTTATTGTTAAGTTGTTCAAAGAAGGTTTTTTATCTGAGATTCACATCAAAAAATACTTGAGATGCTTATACTGTGGGTGGACAACTGCTTCACACAGAAATTGAGTGTATCAAGGTGCAAGTCCTTGGGTCACATCACATTTAGTGATGCATACTCAATAATCCCTTTGAGAGTAAAAAAACTCAAATATGTTTATGCCAGACCTCTAGGTTAGATGTTGTCTTCATTTTTTCCTTGAGAACAGCCTGATAGTACTTCCAACTGGCCTTTGCTGCAGGCTTACTGCAAATCTGATTAACTTGCGCCTCACCCACTGTAGCTCATAGCATTCAAGGAAGGGTTGTAACTCAGATTTGTGACTCAAGGCATAAGGGTCATTACAGAGAAGCTTAAATCCTTGTCCAAATGCACAGGCTTACTTAATACAAGAGTAACAAACTTCTGGATCAGAAACTTGTATTTACCAGTTGTATTTTGTTGTGTGAGAGAGCTGAGGAGGGTCTTGCCCTTATGGCGTCTATTAATAGCCTGTTGGTAATGAAAGAAACACCCTTGTACCTTGTCATTGAAGGTTTCTACAAAAGCATTGTATTGGGCTGTCTCATAATCCATGATAATTATTTTGGGGCCAAGGACTCTATCATGTTTCTTCTCTTCAGCAGCTAGGGTGACCTCATCTTTATCACCATCATCAGTATTACCTCTTGTTGATGGACCAGGATTCTTTCCTGCCTCAGTGGGAATAGCTTTAAGGCCCCCCTGTAGAATCTTAAATGCTCTTATGTATACCTCCTCTGAGGCTTCAGGAAGAAAAAATAGTAAAAAGAGAGGAATTTATCTTCAAGCTATACATTTACTATCCAGAACTGATATCATGAGTTGGGGCAGGTTGTGAATGTCTCATCACAGAGCCAATTCTCAGTGAAATTCAGTTGTACCAATTTTTTGTAAGTGATGTAATGTATAATCCTGTCTTTTGTATCAGGTACATTGTTATGAAGAATTAACTGTTCATTTTCTTGGTTCATCTGTACTCATGAGTAAAGATCAGGTCTTGTAAGGTCTTGCCCATAATGGTGCAAGGTTATAGACTAGAGCATGCAAGGCATTAGGATTCAAATTTAAAAGATATAAGAACGTAGGAACTGTCTGTAAGATAATCTTACAGAAACCTGCTAAAAACCTATATTGTGTCACAAATAGAGTAATAGAGTGTAAGAACCTAAGCAAAGAAGATAAAATAAAGTGTTCAATAGTGAATAATTTGTAACTAAGGTAATATCAATATTAGGATATTCTCCATCAGCAAATTGATACATATAACTATTGAAAGATTTCTTAAGGGAAAAAAATGGATACAACAAGCCTAAGGCTTGTTGTTTTACAAGTTCCATTGGATTTAAGGAAAGAAAAAGTTAACTAAAAAAATGAATTAAAAAACAAAATTCTTAAAATTATAAATCTGAAGTTAAAAATTGTAAAAGATTAAAGGGAAGAAATCACTTAGAATTTTGGCTTAAAGCCTACTCTTCAAAAGCTCTTTATTTATAGAAAAAAAGCCTTTTCTGTTGGAAACTGATAGCCAGGAGGAAGCAGCCAAGAAGAGGAGCAACTGGAGAAGTTGAAGAAACCAGGTACAGAAAAGGGGAAACAGAAGACCAGTTTGAAGTTTGATCATCAAGAATGAAGCTGGGGAAAGCGGCAATGACGTAAAAAGGAGTTTCAAAAGGTGAGCAAAAGTTAAAATTTCTCTAACTTAAAGTAGAGAATATATTGCTAATTGAATAGCTGAGAAACAAAAAGACAACAACAACAACGTTAATTCAAACGCAAATCAATAAAAAACAAGGTAATTAAGTTTAAAATAATTATATATTAACTCTCAATTCAAAACTTCAGTATTAGAAAAGTTCTGAACTTTAAATCAATTGAAAATACACAAGAATAATAAGTTTAAAGAGCCTTCCCTTTGGGGAAGCGCATGAAAGGTCTTTTAGTTGGGGTGCACTTTTTCTAAATAGTTGGCTCTTATTGCCTATAGCAGATATACTTGATAAGCTGTTCAGGGTCAGGGACAATTTTAATGTTTTTGCTTATGTTCTTGGCATTTTTTAATGTCATGTGAGTGGCATTTATGTCTTTTAATACTGGGACCATTTGGAATAGGTATCACTTGAGCAGCTTATCAATCAAAGTGGTGGGAGACATGCAGGTATGTTCCCCCTTTTTCAAGGTAACTTTATCCCAACCTTGGGTGTTTAGGCGTGCTGGGCAGCTTCTATCTTCACATGTGAAATGTTTATTATTGCTTCCTTGCTTCTGATTATTGCAGTTAAACACATAGCCATTACTGACCATTCTTGGGCCATCTTTGATTAACATTAATGGATAGAATTTTGAGAATCTTTTTGGGATCTTGAAGGAGCCCTTAACATTACAAATATTGTGGGCTTTTAGTGCATCCCATGGCCCAGGAGGAGCTTGTTGAAAACCAGAAAGGTATGCATGTTGTCAAAACAGCAGGCTTGACCCACAATCCAATTATCCAGTCACTCAAAGCCAGACTAGGAATTTGACTCAAATTTCCAAATCCAACAACATGAACAAATGATGATCCCTTACGGTGGATACCTTTTTTTGGCGCTTGACTCATTACCAGGATCAAGTCCCCCCTTCACCATCCCACCATGTGATCAACACTATCATGTTCCTCTTATCCTTGACTCACACTAGCTATATAATCATTATCTCTCAATAAAGATTAGTATCTAGTTTCTAAATAGTTTTCCCCTTGTAACTCTGCTAAAACAGCACAGTTACAACAATTTTGCTCATCATCTTTATGTTCACCAGGAGAGGATTCAGGGAAGGGCTCAAGAGAGGGCTTGGGAGAGGACTTGAAGCTTGCCTTTCTTTTCTTCTTGTTGATGAGACCTTCATCTCCCTCAGACTTATACCAGCTATGGGAGGTTAACCATTGTCAGAGTCCTTCTTAGAAGCTTAAGATGTGAGGGTTTTCTTTTTTGTTCATTTTTAAGCTGTCTCTTGAGCACTTTTTTATAGAAAAAGAAGCCTTAGGCTTAAAAGTGTCCTTGGCAGTTTTTTATTGAGTTTTTTATTAGGCTTGAGTTTCTTTGTTTTATCCAATAAAAAAGGGGGGTGAAATAACTGTGAGTAAAGTGTATAAAAATGAAATTTAAATCTGAAAATATAGCAAGTTGTGGCAAATTATTATTTAGACTATGTCAAGCATATACTTCTGGGAAGTATAATAAACAAGATAAGGGGAAAATTTAAGAAGAGAATGATACTTCATTGGATATGAATATAGGATAATATATAGTATCATGTGAAGCCACATACTGTCCATGTACGTCATGAGGGTTATGAAGCTTATCCAAGTAATGTTCCTCTTAGGTCATGAGGCTTGTTCAAGTTGTGTTCCATATAGGATCTGGATTAGGTGATCCCTGTAATAGATGGTCAACTGATAATGATGCCACCAGTTTACTGGCTGGTTGGTGAGCCATTTGGTGAGCCATTTGGTGAGCCATTTGGTGAGCCATTTGGTGAGCCATTTGGTGAGCCATTTGGTGAGCCATTTGGTGAGCCATTTGGTGAGCCATTTGGTGACTTGCTTGAGGCATTAATTCCCCAAGAGGGAGTAATTTTAGATGTTGCAACATCTCCCCCTGGGGTGCTGGAAGGCAGAGCCTTGGGAATTTTCTTAAGAGTGTCAGGAATACAAGCTTGGTATTGGTCCAGTTTAGTATTTGGGACAGGGAGTCTGGGATGTTGTTGGGCTGTTCTTGCTTTACACAGGCGGAGTTGGTTATGGTGCATGTGTTTCAGTTCAGTCTGAGCCCCAATTCACTTGATGAAGTAGGTATTGTTGGGCTTGACTTCCATGACAATGCCTGGTCTACATAGTCCTGGGTCCAACTTATGCTAATTGTGGTTGACATCCCAGATTTTGTCCCTGATGTGGAACCTTTCCTGCTGTAATGGGATTGCTTCCCTCTCAACTCTTTGGTGTTACATTTCCTCTTGGTCTTTTCTAGTGTGTTTTACATTGGGGTCACTGTTGTCTGGCACCTTGTTGGAAGTGGCAGCCATGGTCCTGTGATTGTACTGACAAGTGAAGGTTTCTGACCATAGACAAGTTCATAAGGGCTTTTGCCCATATTGCAGCTGACTTGGTTCTGAAGACCATAAGGGCAGTTGTTAACATGTCAACCCAGGCTTTTGGATTGTTGGCAGATAACTTACTGAGGGCTTCCACTAAATAGCCATTTAGTTGTTATATGTGTCCATTTGCTTGAGGGTGATATGGGCTGGCTGTGATGTATTTTATTCTTTTTTTGGCAAGGTAGATGTTGGTTTCAATGGCTTTAAGTTTGGTGCCTCTATCTGTGATTAGGAGGTCAGGTTTTCCAAACTTGGCTATGATCTATTTTTCAATGAATTGTCTCACATGATTGCCTTTGTGTTCTTTGGTGGCTTGCGCCACAGGCCACCTGATTGCATAGTCAATAGCTATTATTATGTACTTCTTTCCCTTGTTTTCACCAGGAATTGGTCCCACAATATCTAATAACCATACCTTGAAGAGTTGTATGACAGATACAGGTACCACTGACTTGAGTGGTGCTTTGGTTTGAGTGTACTTCTCACAGACTTTGCATTGCTCCAGTACCTCTCTGATATTTTCTAGCATTTTGGGCCACCAGTAGTGTTTATTGAGATATTTTTGCAAGTTCCTGCTACAGGTGTGTCCCAGGTTTCTGTGATATTGGAGGATTGTGTCAATCTTTTATGTTGACAGGACGTAAGGTATGGTGTCACCATTTGGAAGTATTTGGTGCAGAGTACCATATACGTTTTTGAACAGGTGTTTTTTCTTAATGACCTTCTCTTGGATGTCCATTGGTGTTTCAGGTAGGAACCCTTCCTGGAGATTCCCCATGATTAACATGGGCCAGTCAGGGTTGCCATCAGCGCAGAGGACATGTTTACTGTATAGCCTTGACAGGGCATATGCAGTAAGCATTTCCTTGCCTGGCTTGTATTCAATTTGAATGGGATATCTCTGTATGAGACTCATCCACTCAGCTTGTCTTCTTGACAGGTGTTGTTGTGTTTTGAATAATATTAGTGACTTGTGGTTGGTAAGTACTTTAAACGTTTGGGCCCCTTCCAGATAGCATTGCCACTTCATGAGGCAGTGTACAATAAGCTACTAGTTTCTTGTCATTTATGGGATATCTTTGTTCACTATCAGATAGCTTCCTTGGCTTGTACACCACAGGGAGGAAGTCTTTTTCTGCTGTTTGGATACGGAGCACTCCTCCTATGGCGTAGTCAGAAGCATTGGTTTCTAGTTCATAGATTCCCTTGCAATTTGGGTATTAAAGGATAGGGTGGTAACCATGCATCCCTTTAGTTGGCAGAAGTGTTGGTCTTGTAGCAGTGTTCAGAAAAACTTGGTTGTTTTGCCTGTAATAGCAGATAGGGGGCTGTTAGGGCACCCCAGTCAAGGATAAACCTTCTCATGTAGGCCACCATTCTAAGGAATGTACAGAGTTTGTTCTTATTTCTTGGGACTGGAATTCTAGTTATGGTGTGTATCTTGTCTGGATCTAGTTGGATCCTGTCCTTGCAGATAATGTTCCCAAGGAATGAAAGTTCAGCCATGAAGAATTCACACTTCAATGGTTTTGCAATTAGTTGGTTTTCTTCAAGGGTGCAGAGGACCAGGCAAACATCTTCCCAGTGTTGTTCCAGGTTGGGGCTGTAAATGATGATGTTTTCCAGGTAGATAATTGCTCATTTTCTGATGTGTTCCTTGAAAACTTTGTTCATGAAGGTCAAAAAGGTACTGGGAGCGTTTTTCATGCCAAAGTTGAGGACAACACATTCAAAGGATCCATATTTAGTTCTAAATGCAGTCTTTGGAATGTCTTCAGGTTTCACAAAATTTGGTAGCAACCTGCTGTCAAATCAATTTTTGTGAAGATTTGTGATCCCCCCAGAGCATCAAAAAAGTTGTCAATCAGGGGCAGGGGATACCTGTTCTTAATTGTGACCTTGTTGAGTGCTCTTTAGTTGGTGACCAGTCAGAGTCCTCCATCTTTCTTTGCCACAAAGAAAACAGCAGCAATAAAAGGCAACTTTGAGGGTCTAATGAGGCCCTTTTCAAGAACTTTGTCCAGATAGGCTTTTAGGGTGTTGTCCTCTTGTGGTGTGAGACTGTAGATGGGTTGTGCCTTAGGTACAATCCCTTTGAGGTCAATTTTGTGTTGTATGCCACGTTTAGGTGGTAATCCTGGTAGTGCTTCTTGGAAAGCATAGGGGAACTTGTTAAATAGCTGATCTTGGATGTAGTCTTTTTTGCATTGGGTTTCTGTATTTTTAAAATGAATAACCTTGTACTTACAGGTGTTCCAATTGATTTTGCTAGGGTCAGTTTCCTCTTCTGTTTCCATAATTTTCACAAACACATGGTCTCTCATAAGTGTTTTGAGATTAGTTGGGTAAACATGGTGGTGCACTTCACCTCATTGTATGGTGAGGGTAGCACTATCCCAGTCAATATGAGGTTTGGTTTTCCTCATCCAATTCAGGCCAAGTATAACATTTTACTTGAGGATTAGTATGACAGGTCCACTGAGCATGGTTTGCACGTCTCCAATTTAGGTGCGGAAAGGTTTTGCCTCTTGAGTGACTGATGTGCTTCTGTTGTCCGCCATGATGACTCTCCTGATACTGCTTTGAGTGGTAGGTAGTTTCATGAGGTCATCACATTCTTTGTTGACAAGAGATTGATCTACTCCAGTGTCAAGTAGTGTGGTACCCTGATATCTGCAAAAACAGAAAGTATAAGTGAGAAGTTTATTTCCAGTTTGGGCAGCAAACAGTAGAGGGTTACTGGAGGGTACTTGGATCATGGTGATTGAATCCACATCTTGGTCCCTGTAAAAGTCTTGTAAATTGGGGGAGAGTGGCTTGCCTAAGCACTCCCCTGAGCTTTTCCCTCCTTTCTTGTGTCTTTGGTACTTTCCTGTTTGGCTTGTGCAGTGCAATTTCCAGTTTGAGGATGGGTGTTGTTGGATCAATTATTTTGTTTGTTTGGTTGAGGATCTTTTTGGCTGTGGGGCTCTCCTTGCGCTTGTTGGTTGCATGTAGATTGTCAGACTTCTGAGCTTTGTGTGTTTTCCTTCCAAGAATACATCTTCAAGGCTCTTACAGCAGGGCATGTCAAACTGACGTCCAATGTGCGTGGGGAGGCCATTTTAGAAGCCCAAACATGGCCCAGGTTCATCAAAGTTGATGGTGTTGGGTGCGCGGTCACGTAAGTCTTCATATGCAGCAATGTACTCCTCAATTGTTCCTATCATCTTGAAGGTTTGAAGTTTTGTAATGATCACTACGTTGGAGTCTTCCATGGAGAACTTTTTAAGGAAGGCGGCTTTGAACATTTCCAGGTTTTCTTTTTGGTCAGGGTATTGGTCTAGCCATTTGCTTACAAAATATGATGTGTTTCCTGTAACACAAAGGGCAATCTCACTGACCCAGAGTCTTTAGGGGTAGCTACTTGCTCAAATTTTCTCTGTGTACTTTTGATCCAGAGAGAGGCATTTTCCCAACGTAGCCCTGCAAAAGCTCCAATCTTGACTGTACACAAGCGTTGGAACACAATATTAGGTATTTCAGGCTGCTGTGGTCCTGTTTTGGTTGGTGCTGTGGGTAAAAGTCTGCAGGCTTTGAGTGTGTTGTACTGCTCAATGGGTACAAGAACATTGTTGTAGATAACAAGGCCTGCAGGGATGCCTTGCCCTTCTTTGTAGTCTCTCCAGCTGTTAGGGAGTACCATTGCTTGGGTCTTTTTCTTAGGAGGAATTTTTCCTTTGAGTTGGGTAGGTATGGATAACCTACCTGTGCTATCACTGTCAAGTATATACTTCTGGGAATTATAATAAACAATATAAGGGGAAAATTTAAGAAGAGAATGTTACTTTATTGGATATGAATATAGGATAATATATAGTATCATGTGAAGCCACATACTGTCCATGTACGTCATGGGGGTTATGAGGCTTATCCAAGTAATGTTCCTCTTAGGTCACAAGGCTTGTTCAAGTTGTGTTCCATATAGGATCTGGATTAGGTGATCCCTGTAATAGATGGTCAACTGATAATGGTGCCACTAGTTTACTGGCTGGTTGGTGAGCCATTCAGTGAGCCATTTGGTGACTTGCTTGGGATAGTAATTCCCCAAGAGGGATTAATCAAAGATGTTGCAACAACTATGCAAGAAACCTTCAATATTATTAATAAATGCAATATTGGAGCCTTCAATTGTTAATAAGTTAGAAGAAAATATATTTAAATGATTGATGTTGATATTTTAAGTATTGGCACAGAGAAAAAAGATTAACCTTGACAGTCAGCCTAAAAACTGTCTTAATTCTGACTGTAAATGTGTAGACATTCAGAATTAATGAGATAAATTGTTATGTGAAAATATTCTAATACTAATTGAATTAATATTGGGTTTGAAAATTAGTCTAAAAATTGTCTTTTTGTGTTTTTTCTATAATAATGTTATATACATATATATATTTAAATACTAAGTACTAAATATTATAAATGGTATTTTTATGTGGATTTTTGGGATTCTAGTCTTACCATTCTGTAGGCTGAAAATGTTAAGCTGTATATTTCTCTTATTAAACAAGTGAAGCTGTCAACTTTTCTGTGGCCATCCTTCTTTTATAGTGGAGCCACTATAAAATATTGCTTAAACTATCTAGCTCTGTTTGCTTAACTTATTCCCATTGTCTTATTTCTTTTCTTTTGTGTCAGTTTTTCTTTGTGTCAACATTAAATGACACTATATAAATCCTAGTTTTAACACATACAGTCTAGCTCAATTTCATATTTAAGAGTTAACCTGAACATGTCCAATGGTTTCAAAGCTATGATAAACTACTAATATAATATATAACAAAGCTTGAAATTCTTACACACTATATTTCAAACAACTATGAATGTCAGGATTGACAATTCTCCACCTTTTAAAAACCAGGCTCAGGAACAAGATTCAAACCCCAACCCTTAATGCTTGCAGGCTACCAGCCCCGCAGACTGAGAGGCCTCCTGCCCACGTTTTTCTGAGATCAAGCCCCTGTGAGCTGAAGCCCCAGCTAAGTCCCAAAGTAAGAATACCAGCATAGACTTGAGAGTGGTGGTACCCAAGGAGGGAATCCTTGACTTGCCTAATGGAGGCAAGGAAAGTCCCTCTGTAAACTTCATGAACTTAAAGTCCTCACAGGTAACCAATCAAGTTCAGTTACCAGAGGAAAATGCAGGCTTTGAGCCCAAATGTAAGGTCTAAGGGCTTGAGGTAAATTACTTTAAACTAAAGCCTTCAACCCAAGAATATTAATGTTGATCAAATATAAAAAGGTGGGTAATATTTGCAATAATAATTGTACTAAAGCTCCTAAATGTTTACAGGATGTAAAGTAGGGACTAAGACAGTTAATCAAGCCTAGGAAAATGAAATAAGGACTAGTCTTAATGACTAAAGACTAGGTTAAGGAGTTGATTTCTAGGTCAGGATAATGGTCAGCACTAGCGGGAAGATTAAAACTATCAAGAATTAAATTATTGGCTCCACTTTTAAAGTTGCCTAACTGATAGAAGATATAGTCAAAAGAAATCATGAGTAAACTAGGATTTCAAAAGAAAAGATGCAAGATCAAAGATTTAAAGGAAAAGAAACACAAGCCACAAAACCTAATAAATACCTTTTTGGGGTTCAAGTCAAGCAATCTCAACTTTTTGAGCTTCAGAAAAACTCAAGCTATTTATTAACTTTGATTGATTTGAGGTGGCTTGAAAGGGGGAAAGCCTAACCAAGGTTAGTTAGTTTAGGAACTATGAAGTGGTAGGAAGTGACACCTGTTTGGGGAAGCATTTTTACTTTTAAAAGTTAAGACACGGTAAAGGAGAAGACTGAGGAGAAGCAGTTCAAAGACTAACTGAATTAAGAGCAAAAGCAAACAAAGACCAGGAAAAACACAGTCTGAGGCTGCTTGCATATAGTGAGCAAAAAATAAAAGGTAATTGATTTGGATTTGATAAAAATTAACCTTGTGTTGCAACATCTTTGATTACTCCCTCTCAGGGAATTAATGCCCCGAGTAAATCACCAAGCAACTCACCAAGTGGTTCACTGCCCAGTCAATAAACCAGTGGCACCATTATCAGTTAACCATCTATGACAGGGATCTCTCAATCCAGGTCCTAAATGGAACACAACTTGATTAAGCCTTGTGACTCAAGAGGAACATTACTCAGATAAGCCCTATGACCTCCATGACGTACATGGACAACATGTGGCTTATCATGATACTATATATTAACCTATATTCATATTCAATAAAGTATCATTCTCTTCTTAATTTTCCCCTTTATTTTGTTTATTATACTTCCCAGAAGTATAAACTCAACAGTGGTAGCACAGGTAGGTTATCCATACCTACCCAACTCAAAGGAAAAAATTCTCCCAATAAAAGAACCCAAGCAATGTCACTCCCTAACAGTTGGAGAGATTACAAAGTAGGACAAGACGTCCCCCAGGCCTTGTCATCTACAATAATCTCCTTGTACCCATTGACCAGTGCAACACTCTTAAAACCCGCAAACTGTTCACTACCATGCCAGCCACAACAGCACCTACACAACCTGAGATACCCAATATAGTATTTCAGTGTTTACGTACTGCTGAGATTGACGCCTTTGCAGAACTATGCTGTAAGAATGCCTTGCTTTGGATCAACAGCACTGAGAGCAAGTTCAAACAAGTGGAGTACCCCCAAAGACTTTGGGTTAGAAAAATTGCCCTCCGCGTCACAGGGACTGCCTTGTGTTTTGTTACTGAATGGCTGGCTCAACATCCTGACTAGAAGGAAAACTGGGAAATGTTCAAAGCTGCATTCCTCAAGAAATTCTCCATGAAGGATTCAGACGTGGTAATTATGACTGAACTCCAAACCTTCAAAATGACAGGAACCATCAAGGAATACATTGCCGCATATGAAGGACTACATGACTGTGCACCCAACACCATCAACTTTGATAAACCTGGGCCACGCCTGGACTTCTACAATGACATCCCTGCCCATATTAGACACCAGTTTGACATGACCTGCTGCAAGAACCTTGAGGATGTATTCTTAGAGGGAAAATGCGCAGCTCAGAAGTCTGAAAATCTACACGCCTCCAACAAACGCAAGGAAAACCCTGCCATTAAAAGAGAGCCTCACCCCAATAAACAAAACAACCAAGCCACCAGTACCCAACCTTGACACAGGAATTGCACTACACAAGCCAACCAGGCTAGCACCAAAGATACCAAAGAGGAGGGAAAAGCTCAGGTGAGTGCTTAGGCAAGCTGTAAAAGTTCTGTG